>JAZAYU010000082.1:2453083-2651231 GCA_038501625.1 Corbicula japonica | reverse complement strand
GGCTTTCAAAATTACTATACAGCTTCTGCAAGAGTAAAATTATCTTTACTCTTCCATCAACAAAATATTCGGAGAAAAAGATGACGAACCGAATTTAATTATGGTTTGTGCCCGAAAAGGTTTTGTACTTTAGTAGGGTGAAGTAAATGTACTTAAAACAACTTGTACATGTATGTTCTTGAGAAATGGGCGGGGTAAGTGTGAGTTTGGTTTAACCTTTATAGATTCATTTGAACCCATCGATGATTCATCTGCCTGTTCACGGATACTCGTGCCAGATCCAACTAGTCGAGAAATATCTCCAAAATACCAATATGCATTCAAAAATGAGAATGCACATTGACGTATGATCGCCGCCTATCGTAATCATTTAGACTTTGATTAAATCCCGGAAGAAAATTTTATTTAGTTCATTATCACAAAATTCATTAACCTTCATCAAACCGTTGATAAAACAGTAATAATCTCCATATGTTACGTACATTGTACAAGGGAATTTTTAAAAGCCGTGAAAACATTCAGGATTGATTGAACATGTCGAATCAAACCGTGTCTATAGCAGTGTACAATTTGATACCGGCACGAGCAGTTCTTTATCCATACTCGGAGCTACCACGATCTTTGTTACGTATTTCAGGATTCGAGAAATCCAGAACTTTACCAGAAGGCTGCTGGTCTACCTGGCTGTAGCGGACCTTCTTACCGCCGTGGGCAAACTGGTCGCCGTGGTGAGATACGCGCTAGTGCACGGGATCCACGAACATGTAGTGGAAAACTGTACACAGCTTAATGCGACACAACCTCTACCCGAGATGCACGATTTGTGTGTGGCACAAAGTTTTGTGACTACCTTCCAACCTGTGCTCCTTTCTATGGACTACCGTAATAGCGGTCTACATCTGGTCGTGTATTGTACTGCGGACTGAACGAACAGAGATATACCCCTTGCACGTTTTATACCACATAATCTGCTGGATCTTACCTCGTAAGATAATCGCAAATAGTTTATACAATTGAAAAGAACCCGCCTCGTGACATTACAGACAACTACGGTGGTTAAAGATTTTACGACGTTATTACGTGCGCACCTCCGTTCCATTGGTGAACGTCATTTTAAGGGTTGTTTTGTTTGTGTGAAGTTGGCAATGAGTAATGAGTAGGGAATTGGATATTCAATATCCAGCTGAAATCGAATCCACTGCAAGCAGTGAGTTGGGTATTCGCTTAACACACACAGCGAATACCCTAATGAGATCGAATCCACAGCCAGCTGTGAGCTGGGTATTCGTTCTACACTGACAGCGAATACCCTAATGAGATCGAATCCACTGCCAGCTGTGAGTTGGGTATTCGCTTTGCACAAACAGCGAATACCCTAATGAGATCGATTCCACAGCCAGCTGTGAGTTGGGTATTCGTTCTACACTGACAGCGAATACCCTAATGAGATCGAACCCACAGCCAGCTGTGAGTTGGGTATTCGTTCTACACTGACAGCGAATACCCTAATGAGATCGAATCCACTGCCAGCAGTGAGTCGGGTATTCGCTTAACACACAGCGAATACCCTAATGAGATCGAATCCACAGCCAGCAGTGAGTTGGGTATTCGCTTTACACACACAGCGAATACCCTAATGAGATCGAATCCACTGCCAGCAGTGAGTTGGGTATTCGCTTTACACAAACAGCGAATACCCTAATGAGATCGAATCCACAGCCAACAGTGAGTTGGGTATTCGCTTTACACAAACAGCGAATACCCTAATGAGATCAAATCCACTGCCAGCTGTGAGTTGGGTATTCGCTTTACACAAATAGCGAATACCCTAATGAGATCGAACCCACAGCCAGCTGTGAGTTGGGTATTCGTTCTACACTGACAGCGAATACCCTAATGAGATCGATTTCACAGCCAGCTGTGAGTTGGGTATTCGCTGTATGTGTAGAGCGAATACCCAACTCACCGCTGGCAGTGGATTCGATCTCACTAGGGTATACGCTGTCAGTGTAGTACGAATACCCAACTCACTAATGGCAGTGGATTTGATCTCATTTTGGTAATCCCCTTTTGTGTAAATTGAACAACAAACTCACTGCTGGCAGTGGATTCGGGCACATTACGGTATTGGCTGTGAGTTTAACGCGAATACCCAACTCATTGCACAAACTCAATGAGCATTGCGTTTATTTCAATAAAAATACTAAAAAATGGGTAGTTCCGGATCACCCCAACATGGTCTATTCTGGATCACTTCCGGTTATCGCCTGGATATAACTTCCCGAGTAAAAAAAAAATAACTCCGGTTAATTTCCGGTCACTAAAAGTTAACCAAGAATTTTCAAAATAAAATTCTGCCTTCTTAAGCAACTGCAAGAAATTCATTCAAAATGGTTAAAAAAAACAGTCACTTCCATTCGGAGTAAAGGTACAAATAAGTTACTAAAAATAAGAGTAAGTAAATAAAGAAATGACGTGAAAATACACTACATCATAAAAAATGGCAGATCCGGATCACCCTATCATAGTTTATTCCGGACCACTTCCATAGGGTATTGTAATAGTTTTTATGTTACTACACAAGGATCTTCTTGTAGAGGACTACTGTTTTGGTACCGGGGTATGGTGCGGTATAAGGAGCAATCTTTCACCAGATGTCATCAAAACGTGGATGTATATATAATTCTATATGGTTTGATTTAACAGATAACATTCAAAAGTCTCTGCTTTTCTGTAACATTGTTTTGGACAGTTTCTAGAATCGCTAGTAGCTAGTCGTCAATTCGATAAATTATCGGGAAAAAAGATTCGAAAGAAAAACACGGCTTCCCTTTAACTTGAATGTTATCTGTTAAATCAAACCATATAGAATTACACCATCAAAGAAAATACCTTTGCATAAATTAATTCACCCCCACCCACCCCTCCTCCGCGAATTTATTATTTTTGGCTTTTTCGCGAAAATTTGTACCCGCGAAATAAAATGATACCACAGTGTTTGAAAGTACGGTATTCCGTATGGACAAACTTAATTTTTTCTCTTCCTTTACCGCGATGCACGATGATATGATGGTGAAATCACGATGGTACAATGGCACGATGAGGATAACGCGAAGGTACGATGGTAAAACCACGATGGCACGATGGTGAAAACACGAAGGCGCGGTGGTACGATGGTGAAAACGCGGAGCACCGTATGAAAGTATTGTTTTCGACTTACTATATAACATTTGACGTGCATGCAGAGAAAGCATATGAGGAGGTAGCTGGCGAGTTGCCAGGCGATGTCCGCTATATACATTCACGTTTTGATGACATCTGGTGAAAGATTGCTCCTTATACCGCACCATATCCCGGTACCAAAACAGTAGTCCTCTCCAAGAAGATCCTTGTGTAGTAACATAAAAACTATGACAACTGCAAATATAGAATTTTGAATTTATAAGTCAAAAGAAACATCGCTACGGCGGTGGGTTGTATTCAAGTACGAATGTGTGTGAATTTCTGACAGGCGATATTTCGACATACAACTCGTATGTATCGCCAGTACAGCGTAAATTGACACTTTCCTCGAGTGCTACTGTATATTGCACTCTCATTTTCTAGTCAGGGAAGAACTGATTTTCAGCGGGTAATAGCAAAAGAAAACTAAAAGTGTGTATTTTTGAAATAACGAACAGTTGAAATAATTAGTATTAATTTAATTTATCGACCTTAAATGTAATGTACCCAAATCCAAATTTCAGATGTATATACTTCCATTCCGGGGGTTTGGATCATTTTACATAAAACAAATTCAGTACAACAATATGGATATATTTTCAACCTGTTTTTATGTCGAAACAAATACTTCTTCGAGCAAACAGTATAAAAAGAGAAAAAGAAAACGTCAGTCAAACCACATACATAATATTTCCATTTGTCATAAGGAATTTGAAGTTTAACTTTTCTTATATAGTGGTCGAGGTTCTTACTAAAAAAAAAATGCGCGTGAGTATAACATAACGAGGCCTTGTCAAACTATCGCCTAAAACAAAGACCGGATCTTTCCATATTATCGCAACGCTTGTGGTTTCGCGCGACGTAAACTAGACAGAACCATGATATAATGGTTGTTCAACCGAGTAAAGAAATTCGACAGAAAAGTTGCTGCATCGCGACAAAGTCCGGATTTTTTGTGTTATTACTTGTAATAAATGTCCTTAACCTTTTCCTCCATAGACACACCTTTAATGCGTGGGCGAAGAGTGTAGATCCAGATCAGCCGGCACATCCGTGCCGTCTGATGAGGATCTGCTCTGTTTGCTTTATGATTTGTTAGGTTATTTCTGACCAAAATGCGACCAGTGCAGATCCTGATCAGACGGCATGGATTTGCCGGCTGATCTGGATCTTTACTGATCGCACATGCGTAAAAATGTGTATATATGGAGGAAAGGGTTAACACAGGCATGCGTTTTTCTTACGTGGTACAATCCAGCACACTATATGGTAGAATACGTGCATGTAGAGTATTTCTGTTCGATCAGTCCGCAGTACAATATTCGACCAGATGTGAGCTGCTATCACTGTTGTCCACAGAAAAGAGCACAGGTTGGAGAATGTAGTCACAAAACTCTGTCCCACACACAAATCTTCCATTTCTGGTTGTGTCGCATTAAGCTGTGTACAATTTTCCACCACTTGTTCGTGGATTCCGTGCACTAGCGAGTACCTCACCAAAGCGACCAGGTTGCCCATGGCGGTAAGGAGGTCCGCTACAGTCAGGTACACCAGCAGCTTTCTGGTAAAGTTCTGGATTTCTCGAATGGCGATATATGTAACGAAGATCGTTGTTGCTCCAAGAATGGATAAAGCGCTGCTCGTGCCGGTCAGTATCAAATTGTACACGGTTATAGACACGGTCTGATTCGACATGATTTGGTTAATCCAGAATAACCTGCGAAGATTTCAAGATTTCATAAATTCCGATCAATTCAACACGAGTTATATATTTTATCAATTTTTCGATGATTTATACGACTGTCGTTGCAATTTACTTCCGGATAAAATAACCATATGCAACACATGTAGAAGTACTTTTGCATACTTAATTGTCCTGGTTCGGACTCAATGCTTTTAAAATGTAGACTTGTTAACCCGTCAAGGTCAAGAAACGAGTGGGAATTCCGGAAGTTCCGGATGTTCCATATTATTTTTGTAGTATTGGTACCGTTGTTTTCGAGGTTAGCAATATTTCAGTACGGCGTTCTCGCATCGTACTTTCGAGACCTCGCGAAATTAACATCACGTTTTCGCATCGTACTTTCGCGATTTCGCATCGTGTTTTCGCAATCTTGCTTCATAGTTTCTTGATATATCGCATTGTGTTTTCGCATTTTCGTGGTCTCGCCCAACAAGTGGATAGGTCGGAAACAACGATGGCCCCAACGGAACACCGTATCATAATGACCATCTAACTATTGCTGGTTCGGTACAAGAGCCTAATAATGTTTACAGTATGGTGAAAATAACATAAAAACAATAACAAAGTCTTTTGAATGACAATAATTATTGTTAATGAGAAACAGCTGATTCTCAACGTGTACCTCCTGTTCCGTCGGTGGTACCGACAAAATGAGTAAGTAAGTAAGTAAGTAAGTAAATTCTTTATTTATAGAGGGTGACATATTTAGCAATAAACTAATCTTCCATATGGCCCTCCTTACAAGTATTAACATAAACAGATTAACGTTACCCAGTTGGGTTGGGGGTGGTATTTTCATAATGTAGAAAGATGAACACCATGTAAGTTCAAAGTTTAATAAATCATAACGAAGATCTACGACTGTGCAACACACATCCACTAATATGACACTTATGAAACACAGTTCCATATAAGGTTGTATAATAATTATAAAGTCCCAGGTACATGTATTTTTGTGGTCTCACACACTTGATAAACCGGAAAACTCTGATTTATAATGTCTGCGAGGAATCCGGCTCTGAAATAGATGTAACATGATTCTAGAGTCCCATGTGTATACATTAAGCTTAATAGTTGCTCAGTCACATACAATATTGAACACATGAATAGGTGTCGGACATCATTCCGAACTTAGAGATAGCACAGTGGTCCAAAATGTTAAAACATAATGAAATGACATTTATCATAAAAACATATACATCTAATAAATTACAAGAAAGAGATTGGGTTTACATTTTAACACATCAAACTTACCAGGTTTCTGGAACCTGCAAAGCCACTCTCACAAACAGACCTCCCTGTGACCTCACTGTGCTGTGCTGTGGACTGTAGGTGCTTCAAGCTGTTAATAATGAAAGAAGTGTAAATACATGCTGTTATATTGGGGGAAAAGTAATCGAAGAAATGGAAAGTTGTCATTTGCGACTGCCATCTTTCAGTTACCAAAACTGAACAACTTTACAAATGTTTTCGATCGAAATATAGAATAACATTATGGATAAGGCATTTCAGCAAGCCAGCATTTACCTTCATGAACTGCTAATAGACAGACAACCCCAAAACAGTAGAAAACTATTTTAAACGTCTGAACTATATGAATACCAAGTGAAAAGTGCCACCCGCGCTTTCCTTGAAAATCGCTCACCCATCTCATTTCCGGTTAAAACCAGTTAAAATAATTAACGGAAAGAAGTCCAGCTGAAATTAGACTCTAACACAGCCGAGACTATAAAAGAGACTTTAAGAATGGAAATACGTAGCAGAGACTAAACTATAAAATACAGACCCTACTACATTAAGATAAACACGATGATCATAAATAAAACAATATCACAAAACACAATATGATATTATAATAAGAAATGAAACTGCAAATAATGTATCTGTGTTAATGTTTAGGTGTTGCATTTAATGGGTAGGTGCGTGCATGTGTGTGCGTGTGAGTGAGCGCGTGCGTGGGTGCGCGAATGTGTGTGCGAGGCCTATGTGACTGCGTTTTCGCAAGGAAGAACTGAATATTTAAGAAATTTGATAACATAAATCAATAATACACAATGTATTTTTATATACATGCCTCAACACATTTCTGTTTCATTGAGGCAATATTATACATTTTTTTTCTTATCTTAACATCAAAATGGGAATATAAAATATAAAAGGAACTAAACAATGAATCATCCATTCCACTTTAGATACAAAGTTTTAAAGTTGTCTACAGTAGAAGCATCTTTTATTTCTTTAGGAATTCTGTTCCATAAACAACTGCCTGAATAAAGTAAACTATTTTTATATAATTCTAAGTGTGGCATTGGAATACAAAAATTATGGTTAATATGGGATCGTAATGTATAATTTTGGAATTGTAATTGGTCACGAGGAACATACATATTGCAAATATAATCAGGTAAGACATTGTGGGCTACTTTGTACATAAAAACAGCTTTATTAAAAATAAGTCTTTGATCAAACCTTTGAATATTTAATTTTTGTAGAGCTGAGTCAAAATCAATGTATTCATTGCCTAAGATGGTTCTACATGCTCTTTTCTGTAATTTAAGAATCATTTTAATATTTCGAGTTACTGTATTTCCCCACAATATAGAACAATAATCTAAGTGTGGTTGTACATATGCCTTGTAAAACAATGTTCTAGAATTAATTGGAAGGAAGTCCTTAATTTTTGACAGAAGCCAAATGTAAGAGGATATTTTTCTGCATATTACTTTTACATGGATATCCCATTTTAAGTTATTTTGAAAATGGATTCCCAATATTTTTTCACATGAACTTTGATCAATTTTAAAATCTTTGTAGAATAAAGAGATCTGATCGCTTTCAAAGCACCGTCTTTTTTGTTGTGTTGAAATAAACATTACTTTGGTTTTATCAGTATTGATTTGCATGCCATTGGTTGCACACCATTTTTTGTAAACTAAAAAGAGCTGTATTTAAATTAGATTCTAGAATACTCTTATCACTTTGAATATCATAAATTGTTGTATCATCGGCATAAAGATCGGTTGAACAAATTGCGTGCCCGATAGCAAGAGGAAGGTCGTTTATAAATATAAGAAAAAGCAAAGGGCCAAGAATAGATCCCTGAGGCACACCGCAAGTTAAAATTTCTTCATGACTAGAGAGCTGGTTGTTAATTTGCACTCGCTGATGGCGATTTGACAAGAAGGACCTTAACCATTCGATGCTTGAATTGTTGCATTTGTATATTTTAAGTTTCTTGATAAGAATATCGTGATCAACTAAATCGAATGCCTTTTTAAAGTCCACTAATAATGCGCCAATGACTTTGCCTTCGTTTATAGTGCTGAGCCAAGTTTCCCTTAGATATGCCAGTGCAGTTTCGGTTGAATGTTGCTTCCGAAAACCGCTATGAGTATTGTGAAGTAAGTTGAAGTTGTTGATGTGACACATAAGAGCATCGTGCACGTGCTTTTCGATAATTTTAGATACAGTTGGGAGAATTGAAATAGGTCTGTAATTGTTAATTGAATCTTTGTCACCACTTTTGAATAAAGGTTTGATTTTGGCAGATTTCCATAAATTTGGAAAAGATGACTGTAAAATACTTCTATTTATAATCATAGTTAACGCTTCTGATATAAACGGTGTGGCTTTCTTTAATAAACGAGGTCCGATTGTATCTAGTCCGGTCGACTTAGAGACATCGAGATTTTGTAGATATTTGCAGACTTCACGTTCGGATATTAAAGGAATAGAAAAATAATTTTCAGGAGGAACCTTCAAGTTAACGTAATCAATTATATATTCGAAACTGGATACTATGATTGGATCTTTCAATTTCTCAGCTATAGTAACGAAAAATTTATTAAAAGCATTTGCTATTTCTGTTTCATCGCTTATGATTTCGCTGTTGACATTTAAGTTGCATATTTTGGAAGGCTGAGAAGATTTTGTGCCAAATTCTTTAAAAATGTTCCAAATGGTTTTCGGGTCATCTTTACCATCCTCAATTTTTTTGGAATAAGTGTTTTTCTTGTTTTCCCTAATAAGTGACAAAACTTTATTTCTTTTAGATTTGTATTCGTTAGAGGATTTGTCAGAAGAAAGCAGATCGCGTTCTTTTATTGCATTAGATATTTCTTCGGAAAACCAATCTGGTCGATACCTTCGTTTTACTCGTTTAGTTTGAAGAGGCATGTGGTGATTTACAATTTCGAGAAATCTAGATTGCCAATGTTCTAAACACTCATCAACAGATTCACACGAATCCAAGTCAGTCCAATTTAAATTAGACAAGTCAAAACAAAAATTATCTTCATTGGTATATTTACAATTACGAAACGTAATAGTTTCATGAGTTTCCTTTTTGTAACCCTTGCTAATTTTCCTGTTTATGAAGATGGGAAAATGGTCGCTGTTTCCTAAATGAGGTACAGTGATACGACTTATGTTAGATGGATCGCTACTATATACATGATCGATTAGGGTTCTGCTTGTATTAGTTATTCTTGTCGGTTCAGATACTAGTTGTTCTAAACCCAATGAAAAAATATATTCCGACCATTCGCGGTATATACTTTTATTCATGAGATCCCGATTGTAATCACCCATAATGATAATTTCTTTATCCTCTGCGTAAAGTTTTTCAACGAAGTTTTCAAATCTTTCCTTCCACTCAACTCTAGAAGATGGATTTCTATATATATGACATGTAAAAAATGGTTTGGAATGCTTTAGTATTACCTCAAGCACAATGCACTCTAACTCATTAATTTCAAGATCAAACCTACGACGAACGTTAATAGAATCTTTTACATACACTAAAATACATTCTCCGTTGCTCAACCTATTTTTTATAAAACAGTTATAACCATCAATTTTCATAAGACTATCCTGAACATGATTGGAGAGTTTTGTTTCAGATAAACCAAAAATAGCAATGTTGTTTCTCATTGCGAGCATGAGTTTGATTTCAGCAAATTTTTCTGATTTATTTAGACCTTGAATATTTTGGTGGCCAATGTTGAAACCCTTTTTGGGTAGTTTTAAATCATACAAAGCCCTGTCCTTGTGCTCTCCGGAGGAAATATTTTCCTTAATAGAGATATCATTGCTGTTAAGGCTTCTGTTAAATAAAAGACAATTATGTTTATTAAAAGTTGATGTAAAATCATCATTTATCCTTAAAGAAGTTGCCGGTTTCTCATTGGTTATAATTATATTTGAATGACTTTCTATCTCGTTAAATGGCACAGACAAAGCTAAAGTTTCTTTATCAGTTGGGTTTAAAACAGAACTAGAATTTAAAACATTAAACCCTGTATAATATGACTTACAATTACATAAACAAAATTGTTCATTGCAATCTGTGCAAACGCTGTTTAGAATATTAAAAGAGTTTTCACAGTCAAAAGCGGTTGACTTTCCAGAGATTTTAAATATTGTTGAATTAAACACAAATTGCTTGTCTTTTGATGAAAACACTGATCCCAAACAGTTGCATACTAGTGACATTAGGCCTTCGGATCCAGTCTCAAATATTGAATGTTTGGATGAAAACACTAATATAAAAATATTGCATTCTAGCGTCATTAAAACTTCAAAAGCGGCGTCGGATGTTGAAAATTCTCTAAATATTAAATCATCTCAACTACTTGGCAACTGTGTTCCCGATCTCTCTGAGGTGAAAGAGATCTTAATAGTGCTTAGAGATGAAATCTATCAACTGAAATCAAATTTATCTGCCCATGTTGAAATCACAGGGTCGCAGTTATCTCGACTTAGAGATGAAATTACAAGCATTAAGTCACAATCAAAAGTTATATCTCAGGCAACGCAGAGTCAAATTGAAGAGGTTCAGAACTCAGTCAAAATTGTCGAAACTAAAGTTTCAACCTCGACAGATATTTTACAGCGTCGGCTGCAATCGATAACAGACAATATTAAATCTATACCGAAAACAGTATCGTCACAGATAGAAATAGAGAACCGAAATGATTCTGCCGACAACCTAGTTCCAGCTCAATCAGTCCTTAAGACCCATATGAATTATAGTAAAATAAATACACAATTAGAAAATGTGCCGATTATTGAGGTGCGAGTATTCCGGTGTTTCAGGTGCGTTCGGTAATTTAACATATTTGTGGAAGGAATTTTACTTAAATCTGACCAAGATTTGTCGAGATTACATAAAAATAGTGGTTTACCACCTTTAACCTAAAAATGAACCACTGCGTTTAATTTTGGAAAAAAAGATCATCGGAATGCTTAACAGTTAATATCGCATCATTTGCACTTAAACGAACAGTTATGAGACATTGTCAACAATCTATGGTATGACTCTACATTTCAATGAGGTACTGGTTTATCAACTTGGTATGACTTTACATTACAATGCGGTACTTAGTTAATCAGCTCGGTCATCGTCTAACAGGTAACACGCCCGTACATCTGTGCACTCAATAGTCACACAGGGGTATTGACTTCCCTATAAGATTCTATCTTATCTTTGAGACCTATCTTATTTTAGAGTCTAGGCACTGTACTTTACATGTTTTCATGTGTCTCCTACCCCGTATTGATTTTTATTGTTCTTGCTTCTGTGTATGTTGTTGGTGTGTGGGGAAGGGGGGGGGGGATTCAACCGTTTATAGAACTATATAGGTGCAATATTAAGTTGTGACCAAAAACAAGGTAATGCCAAAGAGGCCCATTACGTCATAAAACAAACGCATTAATTAAGATTCAGTTCTATTCTCTTACAGTCCCTAAGTGTTCTCAACAAAACTATTTCGCGAACTTAAATGTATTTCACCTTATGGTATGATGTACAAATGATGCGTAGTTTGTACCACGGTACGATCCGTCCACCTTTGCGAATGTCTTCTGTAACAGATTAATTATGTTCGTATAACAAGCTAGTGCGATGTAAATAATGAACAAACGGACTTTTTTCATAACGCTATTCCGTGCCTATTGTTTAAGTAACAAAATGTGCACATGCTTGAATTGGCAAGTTGGTCTGGATGTCAATGATCATACAAGTACAAAACCTGTTGTTCCGCTGTGAAACGTCGAAATACAGTAAAAGATGTACTTGGTCCATAATTTATTTAAACGTTAAAACTATACATAGTTTTCCATATTATCTTAAATACGCCTGTTACATAATAGTTAAGCTTGGAATAAATATTATTGAACCTATTATCTGCTATATAATACGATTAAATATGGACCAAAATAACTTATAAACAATAGCCCTTACTATTTTTGCTGAAATACTATAACATTAATTGTTCGAAAAACATTTTACCAGAGAGTCCCCATTTTTGTTTAATGGAGATCGATTTTTGTCTTCCCGAACCACCGAAATTAAAACTGAATGATGTATAACAACGCCACTACAGACAAATCGTCATTATTTTTAATATTTATTAACAACTACATCTAATTGGTCAGTTATTTTATTTGACCAGCATTGAAAATATTTCAAAATCGAAAACATCGCAACATTTTTTCAGACTGAAAAAAATATTTTGAGTCAATTTTATTGTATCAATACAATAACTATTTTCACATTTGTGAAATTGATAAAAGTAACATACTAATTCCTCCATTTTCATTCAATGCCATCCTCTTAAACAAACATTCATTTCATATTTTTTTTGTGACAGAAAACATAATAATAAACTCCAACCCCCATCCCCATGAAACTTTCTAAAGCCTCACAGAGCAAATTAAGCAAACCTAGGGTTAAATTAGGAATAAGAGAATAAGAAATCATTTCAATTAAGAATGTTTCTGCACTTTTATCTTTTTTTAAGCGATGTACACTTCAATAAAAGGTTTCTAATTACTTAAATTGGTGTTCAAACGATGTCATGCAACTGTCCTTATTTCTTTTGGAAATTTAACCGCCGGTTAGTTAAACCCGCGGATAAAGTTTGGAACAAGGCATGCATTGGGCTAACGAAAAATAGGGTGTAAAAACTACTTTAAGGGTACGTTTCACTCCTCTGGCTCCAACCTACGTACGTTTATTTTATGTGAATATAAATAATGTATATCAATTTTAAAATAATAAATTTTTACCAATAATTTCAATAATCAATGTATGTTATATTAAAATATGAAATGAATAGGCGTCTCATTTCAAACGTCTCATGGATAATTGTTTAACATGTCGTATTCTGAAGACGTGTGACCGTTGTTTTAGAGAACCCTGCCCGAGAAACCAAGTCTGTAATGAAACTATGTTAAATATAAACTCTACGTCGACATATAATTTATTATGTTTGCAAACCACCTGAAATTGTTTTTCTTATCGTTAAATTGTGTGTTTAAGGTACGCTGAGGGTAAGTTACTCGACAAGATAGCCGGCATATCAAAGACATCGTTTAAAGATAAATTCCCTATTGTTTAACATTGGACTCTTTGTAGTTCACTGTGATCGAAGATTTTAAAGCTATTCGCCCATATATAAGGCAAAAATTTAGTTAACTAATTCTGGCTGATTTGAGGTATATTATTTATATCTATCTTATAATAATAATAATAATAATAATAATAATAATAATAATAATAATGATGATAAAATAATAATAATAATAATATGAATAATAATAATAATAATAATAATAATAATAAATTAATAATAATAATAATATGAATAATAATAATAATAATAGTTTAGATAGTTTTAATAATAATACCGGAATAAAAATTATTGTAACATCAATAAGAACTAGTACTGATGTCATCATCATCTTAATCAGAATCATCATCATCATCATCGTCGTCGTCGTCGCCGTCTCACTTTTATCAGCATAATCATTTTCATCATCATCTCATTAACATCATCATCATTATCATCAACTTGTTCATCGTCACCATCATCGTCGCCGTCATCACCGGAATCTTCATCTTCGTTGACGGCGGCAGCGGCGTCATCTTCTTCACCACTTTAACCATCACTATCATCGTCGTCGTCCTTATCACCGCCTTCGTCATCATCATCATCACTATCGTCCTCGTCATCACTATCATCGCCTTCGTCAACATCGTCATCACCATCGTCGTCGTCGTCATCATTATCATCAACGTCTTCTTCATCATCATTATCGTCGATTCGTCCTCATGGTCTTTGTTATATGGATCATCATCAGCATCTTTTAAACATAATTTTCTCTTAAGACCCTCATTCTTGGAGTAAGCTCCTTTAAAACAACCATCCGTAGTTGATGATATATTTAAGAATAAGTAGGCCTTTTGGACTGTATACAAATATTCATAAGATGCGAACGTATTCATGTCATTGATTGAAAAGTTCAAACCCTTAGTACTTTTAAATTGAATTTTAATATGCTCATTGACAAAACTAGAAATCCTTTTGCTGAACTGAATGAAAATATCGAAAGGATGTTTGCAGATGGAAATTATTCATTAAATAAGGTACTTTTTACGATTGTGGGTTATGTTTCTTTTTTGTAGGGTTAAACTTTTCCTTTTTGATAATATGTTCTATGATTGAACTTTATTTAACAAAAATAATCTATTACATTGTGTTCGTGCTTACACATTTAAATATAGTGAAAATGTCACGGTGCGCATAATAATTACAATGGTTTAGCTAGCTCCAGCTGAAAACGATGAACACGGTTAGGAATTAATTACTGTGGAACCCTACGAACAAAACAAATATTTCGATGACTAAGATTGACAATAGACTTTATACAAAGGATAATTATACAGCTACTAAAGAGTGTGAAATAATACCCAAGTTGTTACATCTATCTAAGGGATATCTAAGGGAACTCATTTACCCTAATTTATGACGGAACGGATAAACAAAAATCAAAGAAATGAGATCTTGATGAGAATACAGTGTAGTAATTTTAGCCCCTGAAAAACATACTAGTATTTGAATACATTGTTTTCCTGGATCCTAACAAAACTGAGCTGCTTCATGAAAGCGGAATAAAACAACTAACATTCTCCACGTTTAACCTTGAAAGGGTGCAATTAAATGAAAGAGAAATAACCAATTAAGTCAGAGAAGTCGGTAGTTTGTGGTGTAATGGATTATAGTTGGGTTATTGTGTTACACCATAAATCCAAGATTTGAAAACCCCATTTCATTCACGAGTGCTATATAAACACACTTGATAACCATAAGTTGGAATAATATTATGTACTTAGTCTTAAAATATTTAACAATCTTAATCCAGACTGGCCGAAAATGGTTTCTACTTGTATAAATGCGCAGACGTGGATTTAATACAAATCAGGTAAGTCCGTTTTGTCCTTTGTCTATTAGAACTGAAGGGGACATGTAGGCTCAGAGAACCTGAGACATGCATGTTTCAAGCATGACTTTCTGGTGAGTCGGTACATTAATATGAAATCTAGATGGATGTTTATTTCCTATCAAATAATTAAGAAAGATGAGAACCACCAGCAGAATTTCCAAAAAGAAAAATCCATCTCATAGCCTTGCGCAAGATTAAAAAAAACAACAGTTAAACCGGTTATAGGACTGCAGCGAAATTTAGAATAATTACAAGACATTGGGCATGATTTTATTACGTTTAGGACGATTTCAGTTCAGTGTGCATAATTTCAAACACCAATTTAAGTTCCGTTTGCATGATTTCATTTTAGACCGAATTCAATGTTGTGCGCATGATTCCAAACTGTTTAGACCGATTAAAAAAAACTCTGCGCAGAATTTCTAAAGGATTAGAAAAACTCAACTGTTTCCAACTTAGCCCACTTTCAAAACATCATGTACCGAGTTCATATGCCAAGAACTATAATTCTAACTTTCCTTTTGATTAAAATTTAGCCATATTAAACAAATTTAAGGTTTAATGTTTGCGTGCAAGATAACACAAAATTGTAATACTTTCATGTTGCCACAGCTTTGAATCGTTGTACAGTACTAAACCATCATACTGCCGGTTGCCGGGACAAGTACCGGTCCGTTCTAATACCCCAAACCACCCCAAACCACCCCAAACTACTTAAATAATAAGGCTGCTGTTATTTTTAATTGTAAATAATGATGAATAAATTATAATGTGTGACGAATATTACCTATTTTTCTATACTGAGCAAAATAAACATCAAAACTTTAGTAGATGGCATGACTGGCCATAAATAAGTATGACACAATGGCGACATACAGCGAGTGTGAAATACCCCAAACGACAGTTACAGTGTTTACCCCAAACCACTTGAAATCAACTACATTTAATATTTTAAGTGTTATAATCAGATTACAGGTAAAATGCATGGCTTGTTGCTGAAGTTTAACAACACCCCCCCCCCCACACACACATCCCAAAAAGTTTTCAATGTGTATTATTTAAATATGGTTACAGAGGCAACAAGTTAAACACTTATTTTTATACTAGAGCTCACAGGGCCTTATTTCATATGGATTTATTTAATTATCACAACCTTATATTGGATTTCGTTTGGGTGGTTTGGGGTAGTTTGGGGTGGTTTGAGGTAGTTTGGGGTGTGGTTTGGGGTGTGGTTTGGGGTGGTTTGGGGTATTAGAACGGACCCGGACAAGTACCATACATCTATTATGCATGATAATCGAATTATACTCCGTTTTGGATTCAAAATTTAGTTGAAAATTTGTGACCAAGCTCATAGCTTCTATATTACTATATCCGCAGCTTTTAACACTTGCCACGGTTTGTTAGCCAAGTACCATAACTCTGCATTGCATTTTGATCAATCTGTTTTACTTTTGGGTTTAGAATTTTACAGTTAAATTTTGCATGCAAGCTCCAATCTAACATAACACAAAAACCAAATCTTCCGACCCTCGTCCACATATACCCTCCTTCAAAAAAGTTTCGATGTTTGTTTGTTTGGGGCTTTTTACGTAGCTAATCAACTATAAATTTTGTGATAGTTGGCTAAGCATGAAACTTTTAGTCCAACATTAAAAATTCAAACTGCAGTTCAACGTTCTAAAATAACGTTTGCTTTTACCACTAACTTGATTAAATGTCGATGATTTCCAAAGGCATTTGGGGGATTTGATGGGATTTTCATTAAAAGACGTGAACATCGTCTACCTGATTTTGTTTTCTTAAATTAATATAAAAGATTATGAATTGGAGCGTTTGACATGCCGTAGTTGATGCATATAGCATTGAAATGTTTATTTGCAGAATTCATTGCAAAACGTAACCCTTTATTCGTATACACAAAGAAGTAATATCGCAGTCTTGCTGTCATCTGCGGCGTCATGATTATTAAAATCCAATGTGACAATATAATGCTGCTCTCTAAAACATGTGTATTGCCTGGGAAGTTCAATATCAGCCCTGGAATTGTTTCAGAAATTGGGTCTGTCGGTACACCCACCTGCCAAGTACTGGAGATTTTGCGACTTGATAATCCCCAACTGCTTGTTACATCAAGTCAAATTTGTTTCGCGAGATAAAACATTTCGCGTCTTGCGATAAAATGGCTAGATACACACCTGCTTTTATCTTGATTACTTTGACAGAACACGAGTATCCGTTCTTTTAGTCAATACGAATCTTCAGGATGATTGTACACCTGCACACACAGTGATAATTATTTCAGCATCAGACGAAACAACATCTACGTCTGTATCTTATTTCAGGTTATTCACTTCTGCTTTTAGTAACAGAATTAGTAACTGCGCATGCGCTATCGCACACCTTGTGTATTATTTTCTGAATGTTTTGTGGATTAGGATAATCTGTATTCAAAATTAATTATTCATTTGGAAATCTAGACAAAGTTTAAACGTGTCTTTAAATGGAGTTTATAATTAGTGAATAAATATTAATTTTCTTAAACTGGAACAAAAATGGCGGATAAACCAAAATTATGTGGTACATTTTTGTTTTGATCCAGTGCACTCGTCTGATATCTGGTACACGCGTTGTCTTCTTGGATGCAAATCTGTAAACAATATGGTAAGATTTCTGCGCGGTCTCGTTAATGATTATTAAGCACTTTTTACTCATTGTTACAAATTGAAAGACATGTTTAATAATCAGCTTGTTTCAAAGTGATACTCGTCCTCTACATATTTCTGGTGCATGTTAGGACAAAGGTAAAGGTGAACTGTATTTACCGTCGCAGTCACTTTAAGCTTTATGTTCGTATTCCGAATTAATATCATACCAATTAATATTCGACTAAAATTTCACGAACATAAAGAATTTGTTGGGGCCTTACCTTCAGTTCCTAATGTTATAAAACTGAGCATAGAAACCAGTCTCAAATCTCAAGCATCTGATGCTTGAGATTTGATCTCAGTTTTATAACATTGGCACCAGGTGGGCAAATGTTGAAGATACCATAATTATGTTCTCCATTCGTGGGTGGAGTACATTCCAGTTACACTTGAGTACCGTATTATATTAATATGAAGGTTAAGTCAAGAAAAGATAACATACAAATAATTAAATATGCATTTTACCTCAGTTTAAACAATGACAATGGCGTCAGTGGTTACCTTCAATTTTTGTGCAATTCAAATGAAATAAAAATGGTTTTCGAAAACTACCCTTGAGGTGGCCGGTGCTACATTAGCAATTCTTCACTCATTTGAGTCTACGCAGGCTGAGTCTACTCAATGGAATGAATTCAATCGCGGTGTTTGGTACCCACATAAAAGAATGAGAAAACCATAGGCGGACTTGAAACAGTATAAATTTGATCCATGGGCGGACTTGAACAGTTTAGAGTTTTGAGGATATAAATCCTAAGTAATACACCCCAAATGGCAAGCATTAAAAAGTAGGAGGTAGGAGGGGGTGAATGAACAATATCCATAGCTGTAATAGCTGTGATATTGAAAACTACCCGTTTAACGGACTCAAATATTGAAACAAATATATACTATAGGCGTAGTATTAACAGACCTAAGTAAATGCATTCTGGTCAAAGAACTTCAAAACACATAGTTGATAACGCCATTGAATGAATGTACGGGGAGACTTTTAACAGCCTCTAAAAATACACAAACAACGGTACTGCGATATAGAACTCTAACAGCAATCAAACGATATCAATATTATTTTCGCGGGGATAAAATGTTGCACAAAAACTTCCACGTGCAGTGACAAATTAATTCTGATCTATTATCTTTCTTTGAGGTTTAAAATTAATGTAACTTAGCAGTGATCGGCGATAACGTCATCAACACGTGTTTTGCGCACCACGTGGTACACAAAAAGCCAAAGGTAGTACAATCAACTTTTAAGAATAAAGGCAGATAGTAAACAGGTATACGCTGTGAATGGTTTGAAGGCAAAACTTACAACAGAAGAACATTCACTATAGTTATGAAATAAATGTATATACAGTAAATGCTGTAATATATCTTCTTGATTAAATAAATGAAATGTTCAAATAGATCGGATTCTGGTATACCAAAGAAGTAATTTTAAATTTGTTCCTTTCATAATCATAGCTTTCTAACCATCAACTCCGTGGGATACGGCTTATATACTACGGGCAACCAGTGTAGATCAAGTGTACATCAGTGCAGTCTGATCAGGATCTAGACTCTTTTCTACATGTAATAAATAACCTGATGCCCATGATAACCTATCAAAAGCACTATTGTAGGACGCAAAAATTAAAAACCAATCTCAAATGCGAAGTAACTGATTATAATTATCATCTTTCGTGAAATGCCATTTTTTATTGCACAGAGATCTGTTAAGAATGAAAAGTTAATGTTTATTTGAAAAGAAAATTACGGCTCGCGTGACTTCAGCAATATTTTATCGTCGTCCGGTACCAACGACCTCAGCTTTTTGTATATATTAATAACCGGGGTATATAAATATTAATAATATAGTAACCCTGTATTTAACACGAGTCCGTTAAAATGGGTATTAGACTCGCCATATTTTTTTTTCAAAATGGACTGTTCCATTTTTTGTTTAGAGATTGTGTGTTTTTTTGGGGTGGGGGTGGGGGTTGGTCTATAGCAAACAATCGAGACTGCAAGGGTGTGTTTGGCTTATCTGATTGTAAACCACTTGCATATTGTTTCCTCATTTCGCGATGATCATCCTTAAGTTTCACAAAAGTCTGTTGTGGTTAGTAGCTTTTTTGAAGTTTTATTGCTCAATGATGTGCAAATTGAATATTGCGTTCAGCACATTTAAATGCCACCTGTTTTTACAGATGCTTATTAAACCAGTTACATGTACGCCCTTGTTGATTTGCTCTGTTCAAAGGCATATACTTATTTCATTGTTTTGTTCGTGACGGTCTGGGTTTGGGCAGGCGGGCGGACGGGAGTTTTCCACTTTCATGTATATACATAGTCATGGTTAATGTGGTGATGGTTAAACAATGTATTAGGAGGGCCATATAAAGTATGTGTTTAAGCACGTGGCCCAAACCATATACGCATTTTTGGCAAAAAAAGTTAGTGCAAACTTTAATTAGAAATAATAACATATATGAAAATAAGGCGCGAGCTTTTTTAAGACTTTCTGTATAGGAGGTCACTACTATAATCTTACTAAAGCAGTTCGATCAAAGCTACATGTTTTCAAACTTTATTATCTCGTGGAATCTCGTTTTTGATTATTTTTTATTTATTTCACTAGCTGAACTCTATTGGCGCTAATTTTTTCTTTGTAACAGATGGCGTTTTCATTTTTTATGTCAACGTACATACACTCACCCAAAGTTCTAATTGGTCACTTTTAATCATTTTTTTATTGGAAAGACATTTACTTAATGAACTATTTATTTGTGATTATATGCAAACAACAATCTTCGATTTAAGAATTTATCTTGTAATAATTAATTTTGGACCAGTGTAGCTAGAGTTATCCTAAATTTTGCTAAATGCATTCCATGTAATTGAAGTTCGACCAACTAGAAAATTGTTCTAAAGTGCATATTTTGTTTTAAAAGGACCCCTCGATAGTAGGAAAAACTTGAAAACTTATTATTCAGCATACTATTTTATTTAAATAAACCACCTTTAAAGTACATAAATTTTAATTATCCCCCTTTCAATTAAAGACTCTTCTAATTTTCTGTAGTGTAAGTAAATGATATTTGATTAATTTAAGAAAATAATTAATAAAGATTTAAAGACATTTAATAATTGGTTACAATACAAAATAGATCTTTTCAGAACCTCTGGTGACATAGGGAAGAAACGGAACTAGCATACATTGTAAACATATTGATGACATATTGATGAATTTTGGGTGACATCTGTTTTCGAGGAGTCCTGAACGGCATTTCATTCTTTGTTTTTAACTCGATTTGGTGTTGTAGTTTGATTTCCTTTAACTAGTATATTTACAAAAGTAATGTTCTGACGTGAAAAGTTATTTTCTTGAGCGATAAGGTGTTCTGATATCTGACAGATACGAGAACATGTTGAATCCCAAACCGGTATACAGTACACTGTATAATATACTAAAGTGCTGAAGCACCGAGTTAATATGAAAATCACATTACAGCAATCGGACATTAATTGTTGCTTTTTGTTATACTTTCAGAGAATAAATAAGAGGAAGTAAACATTTCGAGCAATCAGATTCAAGAATATTTACCTGCACTCGCTGTGAAGAAGACTTTAACAGGTGGTTTTGTGGAACACAAGTGCGGAGTTACCTACATTCTAACAAAATACAATAAAATACATGTACATACTACACGTTTTCCTTGGAGAGATGTAGATCGCTGTAAAATGCATAGCTTGGAATCTCATATTCGCCATTCCACCGATATTGGCTGGATTTACCTAACTCTGTAAAGCCAAGCCTGTCTACAGAAATGAAATATGTCTAAAATCATGATAAATAACTGGGTGTAAAATATGTGTCGATGGTTTGCCGCTTAGTTTGCTGAATGTTAAATGATACAACAAAAAATTCCCTTTCTACCTCATCCAATCGTGTTCAATGGTTGTTTGTATAGTTCTGTCACGTGACAAGGTCGACTATAGTATGTACCGGAACGAGATGCGGCCGGGTACCAGCGTAACTGTCATGGCCGCTAAGCCACCGAAACCGCCATGTTGGAGGGATTTCGTAAGTCAAAGTCTTCTGGCTGAAACCGAGTTCACTGATATCAGTAAAATTGCTCGAAGCTCAAATGAAAGTTATAGTTCTGACGGACACACAAATAAAACAACGGGCAAACCAAAAAGACTTCGCGCAAGGATACACAGAACACGGAGCCAGTTTACGATAGAAGAGAGTGACCTCCCTGCGGAGGCACTGACGGTAACTTTGGCTGAAACAAAACCAGACGATATAGGACTGTCTCGAGAAACGACGTTCAATGAGACAATATTCCAAGAAGACAACAACCGGAAGTGCCAGAGTTGGCTTAAAGGAGTCGAAGCCTGCAAACCCCTTGAGGACATTAGTTGCTATGATTTAAGCGGCCTCGAGGGAGAGGCCGTCTCCCTGGAAATTCCGGACGATACACAATCATATAAACAATTAGATAGTCCGCATAGAAATAAGGGCAATAACCAAAGTGTTCACCTAAATAATACTCGCCATATCTCCTATGAACGCATTTCCTCTTCCGGTTCCACAATTATTCCAGCGTCTCTTAAACGTTGCTCTTCTTCTAAAGATGATGTTTTTATAAATACATGATAAATATAATATTCAGTTATATAGTAAGTGCAATTATCTTTAATAAATTCAATTGTTTTAAAAATGTGATCTTTGTGTACTATAGCTTGGAAAACAGCATAAGTTTTGAAAATGTTATAGTACATTAACGATAACAAGACAGTCACGTGACAGAGAATTAATAATAAAAACACAGATTTACAAATTTGATATCGTCATGTTCCTTTAATTAGAATTACTCACTTGAAAAATATTTCATATGCCCAAATAAACAATGCGATCATAATTGTTTATATAAACATAGTATCACGTGACTGTCTATTTATGCATAATAAGTTATACTGGTGTGAGATCAAAGGGTTTTTAGGTAGATGTATTAGATTTGAACCAGTCAATCTCCAGCAAGTGATCAAGTTTTGTCTGACGACTCAAGTAAATCGGCTGCGGGCGCGTCAGATTCTTACCGGATATACCCTAAGTCTTGGGACAGCTTTGATGTTGGGACACCATTGTTTTTCACGACATCACTTATATTTTGCCTTCGTATTTTTGGGGCGCTTGGGATTGGTATTTTTCAGTGTTCGTATGTTCAGGCACACTTTCAGAAACTTTGGGACACGAAATATTTGAAGTACATGTATCATTATTTTAAATGTCCCAACACTAGGGTGATTACGGTAGTTAGTAAACCAGTTTACTATGTTAGCTACCGGTTTTTTGTGTGTCGAAAGGCGCTCCGAAGTAATAACCTTAGATTCAAATAAAATAGCTTTTGAGGGCTCTATACGCACAATGTTGATAACACCATAGATGATAAAAATTCCTTTTAATTCTGTTTAAACTGCTAAAAATATCACTAAGTCAATTATACAAACGTTCACAGTGCTAGCATTGCTAAATGGGTTACAGAACTACGACGGTAACGGATCAGACCAGGTCACAATAGAAAATGATAGCATCTTGTTTTCACTGTTTCGTTTTATGTAAATGAAATTTGTTACGTTGTTAGTTATTGTTAACGCCTATTCCCCCACACATACCATAGTAACCTATTTTAAAATCTGTTTAGTATTATTACAAAATTGGCGTATTATGTAAAAAGAAAATTGAAAAAAAATATATTGACAGTTTTGAAATCAATTTTTGAAACATCGTCGGTAAAAGGTATTATAAGTTAAGCGTCAATATTGTTAAAAATCGTGAGCATATGATCAGAGCACAACCTTTTAACCTAAATGAGAACTGCAAGCTAACGAGATTAAGTGACAAGTGTTCATTTCTTGAGAGCAAGATGGTTTAACTTTTTATGTCTTCTGAGCCAGAGGTTCATGGCGAACTATTGCGACCGGTCTTTGTCCCACCACCTGTCTGTCCTTTAACCATTCACTTCAACCAACAGCTTTTTAATACAAATCTATTAATTTAAACCAAATTTGGCCTGAAGCATCCTGATATTTTTTTTGTAATTATTTTTATTCAAGTAAGCATTGAAATACAGTACATCAAAATCACATTTTTAACATCTACTAAGTACTAAGATAGTTAATAGAATTACGAGAATTTTAAGTACCTATGTTATGTTACCATCACTAAATTTTTAACCAAGAATTAAAAAACAAATTCATTTACAATTTCCCTTCAAAATGTGTATCGGTTTAACATGAGTTTTGCTAATGCTAACATCAATATTTGCTAGGTTTCAAACAGAGAATAAAAAAGTCAGGCTTCAAAGAAATTTAAAAAACAATTTATGACATTGTCACATGAAAAATCTATTGCAGCAAAGCATGTGATAAAGGCCACTCACAACGCGAGGTCAATCGCTAATAAAGGCCATATTTTATTTCCTGATCTTGACCTCTTTGAAATTTGTTAAAATAATGATCATATGTTTAACCGTTCTTCCAGCCACAAGGCTTGTAGGTCTTAAAAACTCTTTTTTAAGCCGCAAGTCAGATTTAAATTTATTTTTCAAGAACATTACTTAGAAGAACCTTTACCAATATTGTTCAAATACATGTAATGACCATGAGGTCAACCGTTTCCCAGCCGTGTGGCACATAAGCACAATCTTTTAAAAAATCTTCTTAAAATAATGCCCAATCAAATTTCATTAACAAATGACAACATTTTACACGTACATTCCTTGGCAAAACCTTTATTAATATTGTTGAAATAATGACAAATGGAGATTGGAGTCAACCGTTTTCAGTCACTTATAAGCAAATTCTTAAAAAATCTCCTTATCAAAAACTGCCAGCCGGATTTCAAAAATCTTTCACAAAAACATTCTTTGGATGACCATGTGCCAAATTTGCTCACGCCATGACATTTAGTACAATTCATGAAACATTAAGACAAAGATCCGCTTTTAAAGTAGTTTGTTCAAGCAGTATTCCTTCATAGAAATTCATGGCCGCCAGTGGGGGTGGGAGGACAGGACTTGTTACATGAATTACATTTTTTTTTCAAATCTTCAGCTTTCTGCTTAGAATATGCCAGCCAGATTTCGAACTATTTTATGTTCTTTGGGTAACCCTCTAATAAAATTGTTCAATCATCACTTTTTGATTAAAAACGTGGCCACCAAGGTCATTGGGCTTTCTTTCCTATAAGGCCTGAATAGAAAACTTTTTTCAAAGCCTTCTTTTAATCTGCTACACCAATTTCAAAAACACCTTTCTGGAATGTTTTTATGGTGTCCCACTTCCAAACGAGATGATTCATTAAGAAAAAAATGGCTGCAAGTGTTGTGGACATATTTGTGTATGTATTTCAATTTGATGGCATCGCTTACGAGTTCGAAAATGGGTCAGCTTCAAATCAAAGAAACGCGTCAATACGACATTGACTATAATTTCCAATGACAACCATGCTAAGAAGTTTCTTGGACTGGTTAGAAATTTGTTCATGCAGGGTCAAAAACTCAGCAACGAGAACACTAATAGATACATATTTTAATCTAACTATCACCAATCCTGCACAAATCTGGGACCCATCATTTAAGACAAAGAAGATTGAAAAGATAAATACGTATACAAACACAAAAGAAGCCAGTTCATTTTCATTAAACACTTTTTGGAATGTTTATTCCATCTCGTTTGATTTCGGAGCTTGGTTTTATTAGCTCACCTGAGCATTAGGCTCATGGTGAGCTATTGTGACCCGTCTTTGGCCGGCGTCCGTCGTCCGTCGTCCGGCGTCCGTCGTCCGTCGTACGTCGTCCGTCGTCCGTCAACAATTTCTCCTCTGAAACCACTGGATGGATTTTAACCAAATTTGTTCTGAAGCATCCTGGCACTGATGTCTACAAAAGTTGTTCAAATCATGTCCACAGGGTCAAGGTCAAGGTCACTGCTGCTAAAAATAGAAATTCAGTCTCTGCTCAATTTCTTGAGTTTGCTTTGGCCTATTAACTCCAAACGTGGTGTATGGGAACCTTATATCAAAAGGCAGCTTGGGTTTGCTACCCAGGTGTCTGTGATCAAGGTCAAGGTCACTGTTGCTAAAAATAGAAATTCAGTTTCTGCTTAATATCTTGCGTTTGCTTAGGCCTACTGACTCCAAACTTGGTGTATGGGTAGCTTATATCAAAAGCCAGTTTGGGATTGCTATCCAGGTGTCTGTGATGAAGGTCAATGTCACTGTTGCCAAAAATAGAAATTCAGTTTCCACTTTATTACTTGAGTTTGCTTTGGCCTATTGACTCCAAACTTAGTATATTGGTAGCTTATATCAAGATGCAGCTTGTGATTACTACCCAGTTGTCTGTGATAAAGGTCAAGGTCACTGTTGCCAAAAAAAGAAATTCAGTTTCCACTTAATAACTTGAGTTTGCTTTGACCTATTGACTCCAAACTTGGTGTTTGGGTAGCTTATATCAAAAGGCAGCTTGGGGATGCTAACCAAATGTCTGTGATGAGGGTCAATGTCACTGTTGCTAAAAATAGAAATTCAGTTTCCACTTAATAACTTGAGTTTGCTTTGTCTTATTGACTCTAAACTTGGTGTATTGCTAGCTTATATTATGAGGCAGCTTGGGTTTGCTACCCAGGTGTCTGTGATGAAGGTCAAGGTCACTGTTGTTAAAAATAGAAATTCAGTATCTGCTAAATAACTTGAGTTTGCTTTGGCTTATTGACTCCAAACTTGTAATATGGGTAATTTATATCAAGATGCAGCTTAGGATTGATACCCAGGTTTCTCTGATCAAGGTCAAGGTTACTGTTTGCTAAAAATAGAAATTCAGTTTCCACTTAATTACCTTATATAGTACAGTATGTTATGGTACGGTACAGCATTGTACTGTACTGTACCATACCATACTGTACTATACTGTACAGTACTTCAATGTGTTCTGTTTTACTTTTCATTTCATGTATCTAAGAATCAGGTGAGCGATTTAGGGCCAATTGGCCCTCTTGTAATGTCAATAACTAGGTTATAATAATCTCAATGTATGCATATAATATTTCCCGGAATTCAGATGGACGAACCACTCTTAGAGCCTTTTCAAAGTGAGATCAAATTTATACGGAATGTATGACCATCGAAAGGTACTGTATGCTTTGTTATTATTGATTATTTATTTATTTATTATTGATTTGTTGGCAGTATAAGGTTTAAGGAACAGCGCGACATCATTCCCGACTTGTTCCCATATATAATCAAGGCTTAAACTATACTGGCTTTAGTCATATGAAATGCCTTTTATCGATTACGATTCGCACAACGCGGGTCCGCTTGCATGTGCTGAGAGAGTTTATCATTGAAGCTGTTTGAAAGCTGTGTATTCCATCCAGAAGTTCTACTTCCCCCTTTTCGCACGAAATTAAGAATAGAAGTATGCCTATCCAGGACATGTGAAATTCATTTATTTGCATTTTTACATAAATAATCATTGTTCATCTTAACATTTATTTTATGGTATAGTTGGAAGGTTCAGTGCTTCTATGGTGAAAGGGAAGTAATCCAATGTAGCAAGTTATCGCCGTCCTTTGTAGTTGCGTTTCTTTGATCGTAGATTAATTTCAAAATGTACCAACATTGATTGTCGTTACTTAAAAAAGAAGCAATCAAGGTTTGAGCTTTGAACATCCAGCTTTATTTCAAACGAAATATGATCAAATACACTTCATATCTATGAATATCTACGAATCATTTCATCTATTTTCGTGAACTCATGTTTAATGATGAAAGGTTAGGTGTATTGGGAATTCTCACGGTGTACCTAGGGACGCTCATGATCAAAAGAGAACTAATAAAAAGGGAAAACACATGATGAGTCAACAAGGGTTCCTGCGATGGTACAACATAGATTACTAGTTGATGGTTCAGGTAACTTGGTACGCAATAGCATAATAAATAAAAATTAATATACTTAATCAGGCCGTACTATATACAATACATTTTAATAGATAATATACTATATCAGGCCGTACTATATACAATGCATTTTAATAATTAATATACTTAATCAGGCCGTACTATATAAAATACATTTTAATAGATAATTTACTATATCAGGCCGTACTATATACAATGCATTTTAATAATATACTTAATCAGACCGTACTATATAAAATACATTTTAATAGATAATATACTATATCAAGCCGTACTATATACAATGCATTTTAATAATTAATATACTTAATCAGGCCGTACTATATAAAATACATTTTAATAGATAATATACTATATCAGGCCGTACTATATACAATGCATTTAAATAATTAATATACTTAATCAGGCCGTACTATATAAAATACATTTTAATAGATAATATACTATATCAGGCCGTACTATATACAATGCATTTTAATGATTAATATACTATATCAGACCGTACTATATACAATGCATTTTAATAATTAATATACTATATCAGACCGTACTATATACAATGCATTTTAATAATTAATATTCTATATCAGACCGTACTATATACAATGCATTTTAATAATTAATATACTATATCAGACCGTACTCACGGTATGGGACCGGACACCGGATATAACCGCGATTATGAGTCAAACTAAGGTTTTAGAAGTTACCAGAGGTAAGAAAAATTCAATTTCTAAGCTCATTTGACAGTTATCTGACCTGGATTTAATTTTGTGTTTCCCTTAATAAAGGCCTTATATCATTTAAGTACAAGTATCAACCAATAAAACAATATTTGTTCAAATATTTGTCAAAATCCACCGTTGCTCACGGAAGAAATTGATGTCCAAGTACCGAAAATCTAGTTTCATTATTGGTTTCGTCCATAAATAAAAAATCTGAATCGGCCGTTTTCTTTTATTTTTCATCATGTACTGACATTCAAATTTTTAGCAAGATAGACAAAAAATTGACTTCTACAGAGACAAAAAATGCACACGCCTTGTGTACGGGGTATATTATTTTAGTGTACTGGGTATAATGAGTACTTTGAAGCGTATTGTACTGAGTATAACTAAAATACTCACGACATAGATCAACATTTAAAAGGGTTTTCGATATTTTTTGACTAAATATAATTAAAATTATGATAATTAAACATATTTAAATTACAATTTTTGATATAACACAAAGTAAGTGATTTGATGTTGAGATCTTGCTTTTGAAAACACGTTGCTCTACTTAGCACGTGAAAATATGATAAATAAAATTTATTCTCGTAATCGATAATTATCAAATGCTTATATTATTTTGCATTTTGCTTAGTTTGGCTCTTTTTCGACTTAGAATATCACGTTTAAGTTTATGCAAGCAAGTACAAGCCCATAACTTCATACTTCTTAAACAAAGCTTTGAAAATTTGTAGACTTGTTTACCATTATATCCCGAAAATGTATGCCAAGAAGCATAACTATTGCTTTCATTTTGATCAAATAATGACCTGTTTTCAACTCAGAATTTAAGGTTAAAGTTTGCGTGCGAACTAGTAAAATCTCACAACTTTCATACTACTTATACTGCTTGATGAATGTACATTGCCTCCTTCAAGAGCTATCATCCAGAAATCATATGATCGACCGACGAGCTAACTCCTAGATTTCCATTGGGATCTGCTATCTAATGGTACTTTAAAATGGATATCGCTTCATGCGCCATTTAATAAAATGGAATAATATGCAATTTATAAATTGTTCTCAATACTTGTACATTTAGAAAACTATAGCGCTGTCTTTCCATTAATAATCATTGCACACCAAACATGATTTATAAATGTATGTTATAAGACACATGAAAGATACATGTAGTTAGCTTTTTTATATTATTTTTAAGAAGATACTATTAAATTTTACATATTTATCCTTTATATTAACATTTTGGAAAATAAGTGTTTGTGTCCATTGTGTAACCACATGAAAAATGACTTGTGTATAACTTAATAATATTTATTTATAAGATTAACCGCATAAATGTTAGTAGTAATCAGGACTGGTAGTAATGTTGCTAATTTCCTTCCTTTACAGAAAAGTAAGTATAATGAATTATTGAATCTTGCATATATGCCTACCTAGATTGTACATTTGTAACAAACAAAATACTTACCTCATCTCTGATACATCATTCTCTACGTGTTCCATGTCTTTCTGAAAATCAAATTGATGTTGATGATTATGGTGACGATAATGATGATGACTATAATGATAATGAAGGCAATGATAGCATTTTATCAATATCATTGCTCATTTTTTTATAATGTATACTCAGTACAGTTGCTCATTATACCCCGGACACTTTTGGGCGAAGGTTTTGTATACCCAGTACACTAGGCGTGTGCATTTTTTATCTCTGTAGAAGTCAATTTTTCGTCTATCTTGCTAGAAATTCGAATGTGACTACATGAGGAAAAATAAAAGAAAACTGCCGATTCAGAATTTTTACTTTTTAGACGAAGCTTATAACAAACTGAGATTTTCGGTACTTGGGCATCAATTTCTCCCGTGAGCAACGGTGGATTTTTACAGATATTTAAGCAAATTTGGGTTTTTTTGTTGATACTTGTACATGTATGATATCTGTCCTTTATTAAGGGAGATACAAAATCAAACCCAGGTCAGATTAATGTCATATGAGCTTAGAAATGGAATTTTTCTTACCTCCGGTAACTTTTAAAAACATTGTTTTGACTCAAAAAGCGGTTATATCTGGTGTCCGGTCCCATACTGTGATACTATATACAATGCATTTTAATAATTAATATACTATATCAGACCGTACTATATACAATGCATTAATATACTATATCAGACCGTACTATATACAATGCATTTTAATAATTAATATACTATATCAGACCGTACTATATACAATGCATTTTAATAATTAATATACTATATCAGACCGTACTGTGTACAATGCATTTTAATAATTAATATACTCTATCAGACCGTACTATGTACAATGGATTTTAATAATTAATATACTATATCAGACCGTACTATGTACAATGCATTTTAATAATTAATATACTATATCAGACCGTACTGTGTACAATGCATTTAAATAATTAATATACTATATCAGACCGTACTATATACAATGCATTTTAATAATTAATATACTATATCAGACCGTACTTTATACAATGCATTTTAATAATATTAATATACTATATCAGACCGTACTATATACATGTACAATACATTTTGAGTTTTTTGACTGTATACTCAATTATGGATCCTACTAATGATACAATCGTCTACACCAAAAGTATCTCCAACAAATTTCAAGAAGAACCAGTTTCTTTAGTTTTCCGACAGGCCAATCAGAATTTATCGCTTTATTTTAGAAAAGTAAACACTTATATGAACGAATTAACTTTAAAATTCATTTTTCACCATGGAGGGTTCTGTAATGGCCGCTGATACCCAGGATCACTCACGATTCAATACTGTCAATGTATTTGATAAATTTCACTCTTTGATTTTCATCTTTAGCCTTCTCTGTCTACTCATACTAACCCTGAACGATGATACAGTTTATTATAGACATTTATTAACAATTTTAATAATGTACCCTTTACTTTCCACCGTGCTATTTGACCTACAAGTTTCTACGTAAAATTTTAATTGTCAATACCGATTCTATATATGAAAAGTGCTCATAAAACAAAACAAACATGTAATTTCTGCAATTCAGCAGCAGACGTGTTCAGGCCACGTGTTTTGTAATTCGCGTACGCGGGCACGTGTCTACGTGAATATATCAACACGTTCGGTAGCAATTACCACAGCAATAATGAAACTAAAGACGAATATTGTCAATACTGATTTGATTGTTATTCCAGTTCAAAGGAATCCCTGTCAAAACATAAAATGGTAATTGGTGAGTCAATGGCTAGTTATTTCTGCGCTAATGGATTCGGTGGTAATTTCCTGCCTCTAGATGTGATTAACACTGATTGACGAAAAAGTAAATCAACAAATAAAATCATTTAACCACTCTTCCGCTATGTTGATTTTCGTAGTCAAGGTTAGCAAAATATAAATTATATCTTAAGAAAAAGACAACAACAGGACAGTTTTCATGTTTTAATGTATAATGTTTTGTGCATAAAGTCGTTTGGACTTACAAAAATTAGCTTCACTTCCAAAATACAGCGTGTAAGTTAATTAAATGCGTAATAATGGAAATGCATGAACACAGTACCCAAGGTTATAAAGCTGAGATTGGAAACCAGTCTCAAATCTCAAGCATCTGATTGGCTGAAATGGCGACTTTATAACATTGGGACCTTATTTCCCTTCCCCACACCGCTGAAAAACGTATAATGATGGCTATCTTAACACAGGTTAATATTAAGTAGCAGAATAGAATAAAACTTTTAGCAGTTTTAGACCATTTGAATTTTAAACTCGTCTTTGTTAATGTAGAGGCCACTGACTTTATGGATGAATAATTTATTACACTATTGTATAGCACTATAGTTTTTAATTTAGTATCCAAATCTATATCAACAATTTACAACTAAATTTAACACTTAATTTAACAACATTTTAAAGATAATAATTGAATTTAACTAAATCCACCGGTATTATATGTGCAATTTCTTTTAAATCTGGTCCGCGGCATTGTGTGTCCTATTATTGTGGCAAAAATGTTCTAAAGAAGATACGAAACTCATTCTAGAAAGAAACTAAGAAAATAACGGCTTTATCAAAGTTCTTTAAATGAAGATTTTTGATCTCTGGCATTAACAATTGCAATCAATTAATGTCAAGTTTGGATAGAAAACTAAACGGGCGATCTGTTTCATGGCACTGATGCTTATTGTTATAGCATATGAAGGAACTACTCACACTTACGTTCCACCCTGCATCAAGGTCCGACACGGCATTGGACTAGTTTCCCATTCATTAAGGCACTGTGCAGTTGTTATAACCTGCCGAAGCAGCTGTCAATAGGCTCCTAAACGATTCCAGTAATGTATTGACTCCTAATAACGCCTGAGTAAATGGCACGTGTCAAAGGAACACGTGAACCCTGGGAATGATTGACAGGAGCAGGTTTTAAACAGACCTCACTTGCTCTGACGGTTGTGCTGAGAGCGATTTCTGGAATCAAACACATTCAATGAATCCACAATCAGGTCCCAAGGTTATAAAACTGAGAATGGAAACCAGTCTCAAATCTCAAGGATCTGATTGGCTGAAATGGCGACTGGTCGCCATTTCTGCCAATCAGATGCTTAGGATTTGAGGCTGGTTTCTAAACTCAGTTTTATAACCTTCAATAGAGATTGAGGATAGATTTTTATTGTTACTTTAATAGTGCTTTTTTATTTTAATAAAAAAACCCTCGTTTTATGTTTATGGCTGTTTTCATTCAGAATATGAAACTTAGCTAGTTTAATAAATCATAATGTTGTCCGGGGTATATTAAATACCAATTTATTTCAAATTTAGCAAAATACCTTTGATCAAATGGATAGTCTAGGATTCGTATCGCTTAAATATTGATAAAATATCAAAATGATCCGTCCAAGGGATATTTGTCTGTCTTAAAAGGTTATTTATTGAGCTATTAGCGCTGAGCTTACAAACAAAACATACTGAAACTTTGTATTTCTTTCATAAATCTGACATACTACCCATAATTCGTGATTATTAGATTTTTACATTCCACACTAGTAACGAAACGTTTTTTGGAAAAAGTCTGTATGAAAATGACAAACGAAATTATCATTTATTTCAAATAAGTAAAATAATTTGACAGCTGTGTTTCAAATAAATTGAAAAGATTGTTATTCCTCTAACGTTTGATGTTATTGTAAAACTGTAATGAAAAAATATGACTAAATAAGGTCGAAGTCACGCAAGTTCGCTCTTATTACAGAATAATGTCGCGTGGATCCAATTTTCGCATTCAAATTGATTTTTACACATATTCAAACTTAGCTTAATAAATTCAGTATTACAAAGAAGGATATTATATTAAATAAAAGAAACAAATTAAATCTCTAGCGCATACGTTTTGCTCACGCCGCTTTGAAACCGATGACTTGGCTGCATTCCTGTGGTATTTAAGAAGAAATTTTTGGATTGAACTCGATGTTAGTAGAAGAACTTAAACATCTTTTAGCACAAGGCAAGTTAGGCTCTCAGTATATTGGCTCAATTATGTTAATGGTGATAGTGTAATAAATAAACCTCATAGAAACCCTGTGAATTTGCCGATGAGCCAAGACCATATTAAACTCCTACTTATCTAAATACATGTAGAACTAATCAAAAGACAACATTAAATTCCAATATCATCGACAAGTTCACCACCCGTTTATGCAGAACTTTTGTTTACTTTGAGTCAAAATTACCCTTTATTTAAAAACTTAAAATGTCCGCTGGAAACTGTTTGACAGTTGTTTTGTCAGTCATTGAGAAATTTCATTCAAGTAACAAAATGCGAACCTCACAGTTATAGGTAAGATCAGAATGTTACCTCAAATGTAGACTAACGACATGACATATACAATGCTGACTCAACAGTATAGACAGAAAGGGGAATGTTTTTGTTACTGATGCCCTTAAAAATTCAGTCAAATGTGGACTCCAGATTTGAAATCCGTGTGTTGACTGGTCATTTCAATGGTCTGTCTAACACTCTGTGAGATGGCCTGATTTCAAAATTATAGCTGTTACGTTATTTCCATTACAGGCAAGTACAAATCCTACAAAAAAACTGGCTAGATTCCCTATCATCTTAACGCGTTGTTTCTTGGCCAATTGTCACAGATTCAATACATTCGGAGGATATATGAGAACACAGGTTCTGCACAAATATTCGCACTAATTGGCAAAAAAGCAAATAACAGACCCCGAGTTTATGTTCTTTGGTAATCACTCGTACATCACAATGTAGATACAGACTTGTTGGGTCAATTATTGTTTGCGCGAGAAGTACGTAAATAGAATCAAACCGAGGAAAAACAGAAGTATGTTCTGACAAAACACAGCCCGAAGCTCTACAAGCAACGAGAAATTGTTTCCACCTGTCTGCCTCGCGAGGTCATAAATCAGAGACTTGTTAGTATCAGCTACGCATCTGTTTTGTGAGTATTGTTCATAAATACATCGTCAATTCCAATCATAAATCTCATATCTAATAATCAGCTCTGACATATATTTGTAGAATTTTGATACATCTCAAGATGACGCTAAACAATGTTAACGGAGGCATTTAAACGTTGTCTTTGAACGTTCTCAATCGCCCATGACCATCTTGGAGTGGAATTAATATGACACATAAAACACTCGTTTGTTGGTGTTTGTGTTATTACTCAGACAACCTTAGTAGAATCACATATATCTATGAACTGCACGATAGCGCACCCAATATTTACCAGTATTCTCCGACTGCTTGTTCACAATACCGTCCGATTGACCGAACCGAAATCGTTCGATTACCCCTCCACAAAGACATTGTCCGATTCCCAATATCGTCCAATTTTGCGAACCCATTGTCTGATTGCCAGACACTAACGTCTTATTGCCTAATCGAATTTTTCCGATCACTCTTCCCGACCTCCACCCCGCCCTCCCTTCCCCTCATACCTCGCTCGCCCTGTCCCTCAAAATTGTTTTTTTAGAGGAATCGGACTTTTAAAAGGTCTGTCATCAAAACAGGTTATTTGAATAAGAATTAATTCAAAATAGAAGCAATAAGGTAGTTTAAACGTAAAAGATATAATTTTGAGTTATCGATCCAGCGGCTACCATAGGCCGGTTTATTCCTATCGTGGGACGCCATTGATGCGTTACTGCTATTTTAGAGAACATGGACCTATGTGCGTGAATTAAACAATTTTCGCACAATTTCAGCTTAAAATTAACTTAAAAGTTTGCTAGCTTTACAAAATATGATATTGCATTTATATTTTTAATTGGAAACGGGAGTTATATGATAGCGCAAATTGGTCTGCATACGAAATAAAATTATTGCCAGTGTGGGGATGATAATAGGTATGTTAAATAAAATAACGTATAATTTTCGGTAGAAAATAAGTGTATTGCTTTTATCAGATTCGGTTGATGAATTTTCAAAATATGTGCATAACTGAATCTAGGAAATAGACAGATAATAGACTGTCAGATGATAGTAATGAAATCACCAGGTAGAAACTGTAGATAACGTGGGAACAGTATTTACTGAACATGCAGCTGTTGTGATTGGAATAATATGTCTACAGGTAAGATTTGAATATTTAACCACTTTTGAATCTAAATGACTTTAAAATGATTATTTATCTAACGATCTAAGTTAACGTCCATTCTTATGACAAGAAAAAATTAATGTTTTTCCTATGTTAAAGTGTACAATTGCACTACGAGATGTACATAATATGTTTTGCGCGGTGTCAGGGAAAGGAGGGTGGGCGACGGGGATGTGAGCAAGGTATAGAACATTTGGAAATGCAAAGACTAATTATACTTTTTACTTGTAGACCGGAAACATTAACTGTTACAAAAATAAATTATATAAATTGTAAGGCACAAAATTGTTAAATCACTTAATGAGCTTCAATTCTTGATACAAAATACTCAACAGACATCGAGTAGAATATTGCTTTAAGTTAAATATTTTATGACTTCGATTTAAAGAATAATGTATTTCGTGTAGGAATTTGACACGATTTTCAAGCATTTTCAACTTGCTGGTGCTTTTTTCATTAACTAACAGACTAGAAATATTATGAAGAAAGTTCTCTGTTACCATGTTGTAATTAGTTCGACTAAAGCATATTTAATGTGCGCAACTCATTTGATTAATTGTTTGCTTTGACGTTCATTTCCAATTTTCCTACAATGTTTATCAGTGTAACATCAAAATTTCAGAGAAAGTACAGATGTCTTTGAACTCAGAGTACTTCTTTGCTGATAGCATCACAATCATAAATATGTAGCATTCTAACCAGGTGCCTGTCCTTGCCTGAAACATTCACGGAGTACCTCCGATAAAATCCTACATAGTCTCATGCAGTCTTTGACATTGTCGGGACAGTTATGTTTGAAGTAAGTTGTTTCAGTATGTAAACGCATCGCCCTCTTATTTTCTAAATATTAACCTGTCGTCAATAATAGCATTCCCTTTTGTCAGTTGAAGTTAGTGACTCGCTTATAATCATGTTAGTAAATATTGCAAATACTGCATGTTATTATTCTGTAATTTCTTGTCTCACTTTCCGGTACTCCGCGAGCTATTCATGAATGATATTAACTTCATGTGGCAATCGTTTTTCGTGCTCGTTTTCTGCTCGTTTAGTTTAATACTCTTATATGGACGAAATTTATGCGTCTTCCGCAAGACTTCTGATAAAATAATGTAGAAATATCTCTGTACAGTTCTCGCAGATCTGACCTATTAACAAATTTCAGTTTTGATTTACATATTTCTATCATACCTTCTATTGCAATAACAAAACTGTCGGCAATCATGATTCACCGAGTTCGCAATAATACAGGTCGTTAGATGCTTAGTTTCACAATTTCTTCTGTCTGATAACTCTATAATATTACATCCAGTTGATTTCCATAATCTCTGTGATAATTTGGTTACTATAATATAAAACTTTTTATACTGAGATGTCATATTATTTACAAGGGGCGCCTTAATTTCATGTCTCAGTTAGACATTTTCGGTCATTGTGTTCATTTGCTCTGATATTGGTTCATCAAACATTCGCATCATAGCCGTATGTATCGCTGAAAAACGGCAATTTAAGTACAATTTTAGACTAGGTAAAAGCTAACACTGAAAGAATCTCCGGTACATAAAGGACAATTTTAGGCTTGTCACTTGTCTTGATTATATTGTTCTTTATTTTTATTACGCATTTTTTCATTCTCATATTAGCATCAGACTTCATCTTACTTCTTCCATTTCTAGGGATGACTGTATTGTTATAAGGAAATTTTCTAGCCTACCCAAAAAATAATATGTTGTTGAAGAACATTTGTCAACGCCTTGTACATGTATTCAGGCCAGGACAATATCATCTCATCAAACTTCATTCATTCACACTTTAACGACTGCAGTGATCACATCTCAAGTACAACTTTGATAATGGCTTACCCCTTTAGGATAAGCTTCTTGAATTTGTGAAATTCATGGATGAGCCAGCACCCACTATTGAGTTTGTTGCCATGGAATTTCTCATACCCGGATGTTTTAGTTGAACCGTCTACATGTACAAACATTCCCATCTAGTCGTAATTTCGAGCATATTGTGGAACGCTGCACATCGAATGCTGAAATCTCCGTGCTTTTGTTGAAATGGATTTGCCAGAGAGCAATCTGCCAACAAATACAGAAATAAGATTAGGAGATTATGAATTTTGCAAACCTCATATGCATTGTTTTACAGTAAACAATATCATTGTGTTTGTTCCCTTCATTTTCCACAGGCAATGCCATTGTGTACACAAAATTAATCGGTATTTCAGAGAAAGAAACAATACATTTTCTGTCAATAAATAAAAATATGCAAGTCTCATCATTAGATGAAACGGATGTATTTTGCGTCCTTTCGGCTTGTTTGTTAATAACAGAATTATCGTTGGTTCGTAAATGTATTAATGATTAACTGATTTTGCCTCGATAATTTAAATGTTAAGAATTGCACATTCTATTTACTGTCTGGCATATGGTATATCATATTTTGTATTGAAGGAGATAAATACTATTATCAGGAATCTAAAATCTTGACGTCAAGTTTCAAGATTCCTGCTTTTATTAGGTACAGAACTCAACAAATCATTTCATTTGCATAACTTACGATGAAGTTCGCCTCCATTCATTATCTTTGAGAATTTATAAATGTTGAAGTACTATTGCTAATTTGCAAGTCTTCAATTGTTTGTACATCTTGCAAGCTATCATCACCTTAAGTTTAATTATAACTACTTATTTTTTTCAATTGCTTAGAATTTGTATAATGAGCATAGAAAGAAATTGACGTTAAGTCTTTTAAGTGCATTTTTATTTTTGAAACGCATTCTGAAGTTAATATGAGGATTTTAAGAAAGCATAAACGCAGCAATGTGCCAGAGGTGCTTTAAGCAATAGGAACTTAAATCGCTGTAATGAAGCCGTCACACTATGACGTTCTGGCCAGCGTTATACGACGTTTAATGAAACGTTGATAGTCGTCCACGGTCGCTGGGATATCGCCAGAAGTGCGTTTTTTGAACGCTAGTGAACGTCGGTGAACGTCAATGATCGCCGGGAATCGGCGGAGAACGCTGGTCCGGAAATTGTTTTGAACATGCACAAAAATTTTCTCTGAGACGAGCGTTCTTCAACGTTTAATTGTAAACGCTGAAGAACGATTAAGAACGTTCGTGGAACGTTTTACTAACGTTTGCCGAGCGTTGCACACGTTCGGCTATCGTCAGACAGTCGTTACTCAAGCGTTACTTGATTGTTACAAATCGTTTGCTTTGCTGTGAACGACTCACTGGCGACCTGTCAATGACCGTTAAACGGTCCCCTAGCGAACGCAGCGTGTGACTAAAGTGAAACGAACGTCCTTTTGACGTCCATTGAGCGTCATTCGAGCGTTACCCAAACGTCCATGCCTCAGCACGCTCGTCTAACGATGACAAATCGTTCTTCGCGCGCCAGTGGTCCGTGAGAACATGCTAATGATCTTAGGGTTTTCTTACTTGGTCGCTGTTAGACGCTTTTAGTGCGTTAGACACACGCAAGTGGTGCGTTAAACAAAACGTTAATAACACGCCAGATGTGTCATCCTCATTCGAGAACGCTAAAAAATTGAACTATTGAAACGTTCAGAGAGACCAGAACTTTGACGGCCCCTTAAAGGGGAAATGTAAATGAAATTTTTATTTGAAATACTTACTCGAAAATTTCTATTACGGTCATTAATCTTTCTAACCCTTTTACATGTAGCTATATATACTGGCGCATCAAAACGATGAAGACCTCATTTGTATGTGTTTTTTACACGAAATACGATCTTAGACATGACCTTGTTGTCATAATATACAAAACGAAATGTTGATAAATGAAGAAAGCCATTTAAACAAATGGAATTTTCGTTTAGAGCAGTAAGACTTCTTTAGACCAAAATATAAATACACTCCTATCAGCCCGAGTTACATTTTCACTGTTTCATTTGAAACTGAAAAGAAACAAGAAGTACATGAACGGCGCTGGCAAATGCACCATATGAACACTAAGAGAACTCAAGTGGTTTAGCCTACAGTGCCAATACACTTATTGTTGAACAGCACGCTGTGATAAATTTGGTTTTGACTCAATCGCATGCCAGACAATATTTAAGACAGCGCAGCGTGACTAGAACTGACTGCTGTAAGTTTCAGGCCAGACTGCAATGACTGGTGGAACCGATAGACATATGAAATATTTCTAGTTAAGATTGGCATTCGTACGTCCTAGGCCTTTCTACATCGTCCAGTCTATTGCAAAACTAGACTTTAGCTGAAAATCTGATACGTTGAGTTGGCAGATAGCCGGATCATGATGCTAGCTACATAGTTTCTCACTTAAGTTAGTCAGCTGACTTTATACTACAACATTAATTTGTCCCCTAATTTCTGTGATATTTAAACTCGTCATAATAACATTTTCTTCTGGTTTGTTACATGTGGACTTATAAAACAAAGAAATGTTTTAGGAACGTCTTAAGAACATAAAATAAAAACAAATTAATTATCACTGACATGGACTACAGAAGACAACATAATGTGAGATCTGGTACCAAGGTTATAAAACTGAGTTTGGAAACCAGTCTCAAATCTCAAGCATCTGATCTGAAATGGCGACCAGTCGCCCTCAAGAAATGACCTCTATTCTGATGCTAATAAAATACTTTATATAAATGACAACAAAACACAACAATTTTATGGGGACAGGATTGCATGAGTTAATGATGAGCCTCGAATACTTTCCATCAACGTAACCAATCAAATGTTTGTTAGTTTGCCTCACTTACCCAGTCAGTAACGATCTTTTATTGGACATGGAACTTGAAAACTTGAAAAAAAACACGGAACCATTTTATAAAAAGTATCCTTTAATATGTATTCAAGAAGTATAAACAAATTCCAACTGAAGAAGAAATACGTTTATTGGATTTTCTGGACTATTTGCTTTCCATTTTGTTTCATTGCTTTGTAGTCAATAACTATGGCATCAAAATATTTAGCAAAATCATGTTGCCATGATTCATTCTTGCAAACATCCTTGATAGTTCATATTATAGTATTTATGTGTGCACGAATCTGTTACAATATTAAAATTTCTCTGACAAAATTTGAAAAAAGGCCCTGAAACTTCATATTCAAATATATTTTGTTCAGTTTCACATTTTATAGCTGTCGAACAAACTGGATAGTTATAACTAGCAGTAACAATGCCCACGCCATGTATTGCTCTCGCAGAGGAAATGAACGAAATTAATATTTCAAAAAGAGCTTCATGGCCTACATTTAAAAAATCTCGAACAAGCTCCTTAAATTAATAATTTTGTGTGTACACTCTCAGAAAGAATATCCTAATGTACCTCACTCGACTTTTATACAATTGTTTTTTGCTTGCAATTGGTACTTAAGTTACCTGGATAACTCGAATTTCAGCAGAGACATGGTACGAAATAAGATATTTACACAAGTATAAGGTTTGCCAAATTTAGTTCTCTTTGTTCTCATTTCTATTAAATTATTAACTGTGAGAAAAAGAAGATTTATTGAGTGAACCGATTCAGCAATTGATCTTTGCCGTCAATTATGATTATCAGATATAAATTTCATCTCAGCCATACGCTTTGGTGTATATGGAATTTGTTTTCGCATTATTTCATTTTTATAAGTCTACTTTTTTTCAACCTTATAGTCATCTTGACCAAAATACCTCTGTTTCCCCAGCCAGACAATGACTGCTGTATCGCAAACCATCTCTTCTTGGACATATTAATAATGTTAAGGTTTGCATTTCTGTCTCGGTATTATAATATTTGGCAACAACAAATCAAGTTGGCCGCAGATTAGATCTTGTCTTGGCCAAAGATTAGATCTTGTCTAAAAGCAGTATGACACTTGTGAGTCGTGTCTTAAGATTAGCTATTTATTGACGATTACTGCGCTTTTAAAACCTGGTAGTGTTTCTACATGACATCCAGATCTGATAACAGTGTTGAATCTTCGTCTAAAGTATCGCTATCGGTTGCGTACATGATCGGTTACTACGCTTCTTTCGGAAGTTGCTTCGGTAGTTCGTACGTCATAATATATTGAATGTGTAAATGTGTCACGATTTATATTTCCATATGTTATGCTGTAAATGGGCAAAGGCATAATTATTGCCGATTTGCCAAACATTTCAAACTCTTGAAACTATTTGCACTACAAGTTAAATTGACGACAATGTTCCTATTGGCCCTACGAGTCGGTAATATACTTTATACTCATAGTTTTCTCTTGCAACAAATTATTCGAAATAACACTTTCAAACAATGAGGACATCGAATACAGAAAGTTTAATGGCAACTTCAAGATTATTTGAGTAGAGTTCTTTATCAAAAGCGAATTGATATATTTCACACTTCCAGTCTGTTTAAACATTTTACGACATTCATATCGCCATTATCTGTATCCGCTTCTATGTTCCGGCTGTTCCGGTGCAAAATATCGGAGAAAATCAGAATATCGATGTAGGATACGATAGATTGTTTGTTTTAGGGAGTCTAACTAGCTTGACATTTCACTTTTAGATACCTTTTTATTTCCGATTATTGACAACAACATTTTGCAATACACATTAACCTGTATCTTAACTAAAAATGACGATTTATTAAGATGCCATATGAATGTATTGTCACCAAAATCTTTTATTTTTAGAGAACAATTTGTGACATTCCCTGGTTACTATTTCTAAAAGGTTCATTTTAAATTAAAACATGTTGTTTTTGTGTCTCTGAAGGAAAGTCGTATTCTTGTGTGTTCCGCATTTTTATGGATTTTTACTTAACTTGGAAGTCCCCGCATGGAATATTTTTTTTTTAAACTTCTTATGGTTAAGTTACCTTTAATCATGTTGGAATGAGTTCAGCTAATTCATTTTAAATGAACGGGATGTGCTTCATTTTCAAAGTGATTTTGATCAACTGCCTGCTATAACGCCTATTTCCAATTTTCCTGTAATGTTTATCAGTGTTACATCACTTTCATAGAAAGTGCAGATGTCTTCGAACTTGATGTAAAGCTTGTCGACGTAAGTTGCAAAACTTCTATCCAGGAGCCTGTCCCCGTTTGAAATTTCGAATAAACAAAATTACTTTGTTGATTGCATAAATGCCATTTTAGGCATTTCGGCAATGGGAATAAAATAAGAAAATACACGAAAACCCTTTATAATTGAATATCTTTGCATATCAACAAACAATTTAATTAAAAATATTTGAATTTCTTTATCGTTACAAGACTTTCCAAATACCCTCTTATTAAACCGTCAATTAATAATATCGCTATAACATTCATACTTGAGTCATTTGTATTCAACATCTCATATATTTGGACAGTGCTTTGACATGTAAGATGATACAGCCTTGTAACCTTGTCCAAAATTTATTAATGTACTCTCAATTATGCCCTTTGAATGTCATTGAGCACATTATACATGTATCTGTGAAAATATTAAGTGGGGCTTAAGCCGGGGCTAGGCGTATATAAATATGAATTGCAATTACTGCCCAAGAACAGGCTTAATCAATCTGAGACTGCAATATTTTGATTTTTTTGTCGTGTTTGGTGGCTTTAAAAGCTTCTCTTCATCTATTCAAACTAAACTAAAGGACTCATAAATGGAGGGTATCCATTTAGCTTGGCTTTTTTTTTCTCTTCGAAACTGTATTGTCTGATAAACCCTGACATCAATTCCTGGAATTCTTCTTATTTGAAAGGTACAATAATTACATGACAATCTGTCTCAACATTTAAGCAAGCTGAAAGATATGAAGCAGTTTATATTTACAGTTCTCTTGCACAATCAAGACATCCGACAATTATGATTCATCGAGTTGGCACCAAAACAAATCCCGTGGTTAGATACTTAGTTTCTCAATAATTAATTTACAATATTACATCAAGCTTTCTGAGAATTTATATTTTATAACTTTGTTACATTATGTAATACTTTTATTATGTTGTTATTTTCTACAGACACTAATATCCATGTCTCAAACACACATTTTGTCTATATGTCTATTTCCGTTAATACTGACCCCAGAGCCCGCAATTACAGTATTTAGTTTGTATTTACATGAAGACTACGTTGACATTTATAATACGCTATGGCACGCCAAGGACAATGCCATCTCATCTGAAAATATGCCAAACTACATTCCGTTCATCTCTGTTCACAATGTAATTTGTGGGTAGAGGGTCATATCCAGCCTGACCATGTTTTTATTCTTCGGGGGCCTAAAAATAATCCAGCATACCGTCTTTCGATATTGCTTTTTACGGTTTCTAATCCAGTGTTTTTAAGGAGATTCAAACCAATCGTAATTTAGCACAAATTAGCACGATTTTTTACTTTGGTTTTCGACCTAGGTTTAGACGGCTGCGCTGAACACATGTGTGTCATCTAATCCAGTAATTAAAATTAATCGTTTTGTAACAACTCTATGTCCTTGTGTATGAAAACTTAATTGATTTGCCAGGAGAGCGGAAAATTCCGATGCCAAACATTTTCTATAAATAAACGATGAGATATGAATACTGATTAAAGAAAAATATGGTGTACCTTCAGGTTTGATTGACTTGTTTGAATAGCAGATTTTCGTTTTATCGTATTGCTTGTTACGATGCCAATGTACAGAGTGTAACATGTACTTTTAACATGCTAATTATGCAGTCGAGATAGTGCCTAGTATTGGACTACTTGTGTTTAAATATTTTAATGTTGACATAATTATATTGCAAATATTAATTCGTTTAAGTAAGTAAATAAAAGGTTACACTTACCAAAGTCAATGGTTAAATAATATCAAAAACTTTTAAATCGGTTGTCAAACGTGCAATCAAATTTATCTTAAATGTAAAAGCAATAGACAAAACTGTCATATATTATAAACAGCTTACAATATAGATGGATTGCGAATGTTAAAGATCATTTTAGACCAATCTTTAGCATACGTGAATCACTAAAGCTCCCATTGAAGAAAACGTACCGGTAGTAACAGCTTTCATGTTTATTTGTCAATGTTCAATGTTTTCAATACAGTGTACTTTTCCATCACAAAAGACTCAAATTTAGAGACAAATAACCAAAATGATTGTATTTGTAACACAACTAACAATAAAGTTTGACTCTATCCAGGTGTTAGGCCAATTGTTTCTTGAGAGTTAATTAATATTGAAGTACTCACCTAATAGAACGCGATTATCTTAGTTTCTGTCATGTATACCTCTCCCTAAGGAAGATCGCTATGTCCAATGTTAACCAGCCTCATATTTCCAGTTAACGTTCCGGCAGTAACGAACTCTTTACTGCTAATATGAATATTTGTTAAAATCTTAGACGGTGTAATTCAGAAATATATTTTAACTTAAAATGCGTTATTAGTTCTATATTGTTATAAACATGCGACCTTTACTCTTACATCTACAGAGGCTTTGTGGAGAGGCTGTGTTTTGTGAACGTGGCTTGTTCTGATATGATTTACAGTTCTCTTAATTAAAATGATGTTTTTAAATAGAGCTATCATTTTATTAGTACTTTTAGAGCTTTCATTCAATCAGGGCTGTTATCAGTTACGCCCTTTGGTATATTATATTTGTGAAAATACCGAGTTGCTCTCAACCCTGGGCTAGGCGGCATGGACAGTAATATGCATTTCCATTACTTCTAATGAAGAGGCTCAATTAAACCGAGCCTGCAGAACATTAGTATTGAACATGGTATTTATCGTGGCCGTCAAAGTTCCTTTTCCATCTATTTTATGTATTCTTACATTTAATCCATTTTAACAGTATTCTTAAAAAGTAATCTGCAAGATGAGTACTGCATGCTGCAAGAAATCACCTAGCACTACTTCGTTACATTTCAACTACTTCGTTTCCACTTTTTATAACTTGGTGCATGATCAAAGAAATCAATTGAGTTTAAAGTCATTATGAACACTAATTTTATTTTTCTATTTAATACTTGAGATAATTATAAGATTTGTAGAAATTTTACAGCTGTCTTGAAACGAACTCGAAGTGCTTCAACGAACTGCCAGAAGTTCTTTACACAACCCAGTTTTACTTGTTTAGCTTTAAGAGTTACAAAAATAAATTTAGTTTCACCGTTAGAAATTTTGTCGATTTCGTCATAAAAAATTGGAGCAGAACTCTTGTCGTTGTCGTTGACATGATGTAATAGTCATAAAAAGCTGAGTTTCTTAAATAGTAGGCAACTTTCAAATTAGGTCAGTAAGTGAAGCATTCTTTTGATAATAGAGGTATATCGCTCTAGAGGTAAATCACTCCTTTCCACCAGCCCTCCTATACATTGGCACAACACAATAACCATGTGCGATGCTGACAATTGAGATCCAAGTCAAACATAAGAAGTGTAAACTCTGCCTTATTGTGCGTTTGCATAGTTTGTAACAGAAAATATTGAAAACATAAAAGGGAACTTTGAAAGCCTCTGAACACGACAAATATGAAAATATTGCAGGTTCGTTTTGATTGAGACTGTTTATGGGCAGTAATGGAAATGCATCTCACTCCCCACGATGGATCAAGGAATAAACTGTTGTTTTTTTTTTCGACTTAGTCGAAACGTATGATAATAACTCAAGGCACACGTGACCGTGACGAGACTTGGCGAGACTAGATCATTTCCGTACTTTCCTAGCCAGACTGATATATTAAAGCTGCTCCTAGGTACTAGGATTACAATCTCAGGTGGCAGACAGTCAAGTCCTGTGGACAGCTATGACGTTTCTCATTAACTTTGTCTGCTGATCTTGTTATATTACCATTATGTGTCCTCTGATTTCTGTGACATTTAGGATTCCTTTTGATACTATACGAATATACTTTATTAAGAACAAATTATAATTAAATCATTTTTACATGTTTGGCTTTTAAGCAGTGTAAGTTAGAAGCATTTACTTCTCTAGTAAAATAAACCCGTTATTGATGTCGTGCAGTGATGATAACGTATAATAGGGCTATCCGATCAACCTTTCTGGGGTTGTCCCGGTTAGCTCGATTGGTTGCGTCGCAGGAATTGCAGGACAAGGCGCTGTTGCCGTGGCGGTGCGGGTTCGCTCCCATATAGAGGCAATATCATTAAATATGATATGGACCCCGAAAGCACTTTTGGTGCTGTGGTCAAAACATACACAACTGACATCTGTAGTTTGCTGTTGAAGTTTATTTTATAAAGGGTTCTTATTGGAACCATATTGTTACGCAGAAAGGTGTTATTGTATGTTAATAACCAGTAAATATAAGAGTCCGTGAAACAGAATTGGTATTTCCGTATTTCCACTGTCTTTAAAACGGCGAAATACTATTTTTATTTCCACTGTTTTTGCCGAACTACTTATTATCTTCCTTTCCAAGTTTTCATTTTTTAAAAAAGAAAACGAAATTGTGTGTTTTTCAGTGAAATATCGATTTTATTTTAAGAGTAAACACTAAAAGAAGACATTTTCACTCGTGGTCACGTTTTTCGTAAACTATCTATTTCTAATGATCAATTGTGAAATAAAATCGACATTTCACTGCACTGAAACAAACAAATATTCTCTGTGGGTTGGTACGAGCTTCGCTTTGCGACATTGTTACCATTTTATACGGTTTCATAAACACTTACTCACTGTACTGTAAAGATGTATATAAACCTTAATTGGAAAATTCCCTGAAATATAAACAATATATCTGGAAATCAAAGAACAATAAACACATTTCGATCGAATCTATTTTGCTTGTTTGGATTGTTTGATTTTCAATTTATATGTTTTATTACGTCTAGGAAAATAACTGTAGTCCAATAAGCAAAGATCCTGTTCCTATGGTTAGAGAATAAACCTATTTTAACAACGATATTGCACTGTTTGGATTTTCCAGCACCTTTTTAAAGTAACTGTTATTTTTGCGTAAACGCATATAACAGTAATAAGGTTATATTATGATTTAACATTTCAGTTTCTGGGATAACACAGTCGGTAACGTGTTCCTAGTTTGGAGCTGCCGTCGTAAGATTTCCACTATGGGCAATATCATTTATAATGTAGGTCATGAAACTTTTTATTTGTTCTTTATTAAATATCTTTTAAATACAATCAACCATAATAACATTATATTAAACGAATATGTGTTCTAGAAATATTTAATAGTATTTTAATTCAGGCAATTTTTTTGCACAAACACTATGATTTGACAAGATGAACACTAAATTAAAATTATTTATCTTCTCATATAGGTAAAGGTAAAGGTATAGATATGGGTTTATAGTCTGTAATTAATGTATTCAACCGACTTTCACATTTTACCCCCCGATCACTGGATATATAAGTCGTCCGTTAACAGTCGGCGCCGTAGGCAGCCACGGAACATTGGCTTATATTCCTCACAGGTACCCATTTATACACCTGGGTGGAGAGAAGCAATGACGGCTTAATTTCTTGCTTAAGGAAATTAGCGGCCGGACTGGGGCTCGAACCCGGGACCCCTCGATCCCTAAGCGAGCGCTCTACCACTGGACTACCACTGCCTTCTATACTACATACAATAAAAAGCTTGCTTGCATTTCTGAAGTATCTGCTTATTTAAGGTGAAATTTATAAGGGTTTAAGGGTATAGTTTATTGACCAAAGATGGAAAATGCTTACTATCTATATTTAACAAATCGTCAATAAAGCGCGAGTTTTCTTTTAAAAGGTCTTGATTTTCTGATGAAAGAGATAAGATAAAGTCCTTTTCGTAGTATCCATGAGGGCGCCTACTACTTGTCATTAAAAAAGTTGAAATATGCATATCAGGAATGGCCAAAAGAAGTACCAGATCTGACAAAATAATAACAAGTTACAAAGAGAGCTACTCGACCAAGTGCTGACAAGACCAAAAAGTATGTGTGTTTCAAAGACCATCTGTTAAGTATTTTTTGTTATTACAAGCTCAATCATATTCATGTTTTGTTGTTTTTTCAAAATGTGTATACCGGCGAGACTGATGATCTTGTCATTAATTATGTTGCGAAGTAGATGAATATATCAAAAATGTTATTTGTAAAACATAATACTTGAGTTAAATATAGTATCAATTCTGCTGACTTATCCGAGGTCTGATTCTGTAGGTGACGGTAAAAATCTCCTGTTATTGTCATTAATTTAAATTAGTCTTACTGGTGTCAATAAGGGTGATAACGTTTATTAGCGTTCGCTGCGTATCATTTTTGAGGCTTGGACCATTGGTAGCCTGCACGGTTGTGTATCTTGGCGCTGTAGCCGTGATAGTTTGGCTTCGATTTCTTGCCATTCTTTATAAAGATTCTAATTGTCCATAACTGAAACAAAGCTATTCGCTAATAGTAATTGTCTCCTAAAAATTCAGTTTGTTCAGTTCTTTGAAACGGTGGTGTAATTAGATCGACTGGTCGCCGTTGGGGATATTTTTGAAATCTTCTTGAAATCTGCTTTCGGTTCAGTTCACTCCAATGATGTTCTAATTAGTTCGACTAATTCATTTTAAATGTCCAGGCAGTGATGCATTTTCAAAGTGATTTCATTAACTGGCAGCGTTTACACACATGTTCAATTTTCCTGCAATGTTTATCAGTTACATCACTTTTATTAGAAATACAGATGTCTTTGAAGTTTTTGGACCTCAAAGTATTACCTGCGTGCCGACATGAGTTGCAACCCGTCGATTATTCTTGCAGGTGCCTGCCTGTGACTCTAAATTCAAAAATTCCCAGAATGCCCTTTTTAAGTTCTAAACAACCCAACACTTTTGTTGCGTGGATTCTAGTATTATCTGCTGTTTTATTAATTAGATCTATCCTCGTACTCAATCCATTCAATGTTAATTCTATGTTAATTGTGATGAAAAACTGGAGTAGGAAACACCAAAATAAAGTGGATCTAGGTTTAAGAGTTTCTATTTATTTTTAGAATACTAGTATGTCATTTAACATCAATTTCTCCGTCTTCATTAAATGTTGTTTATATATACTCAGCAAAAATATAAAGTATCCACTTTCCTGTCTATAAATTTGTAAAATTAGAAAACGGAAAATCTAATTTTTCTTTGAACAAGTTTGCATTTCTGTAGTCATTGTAAAGAAATCAATTGTTCTTGAAAATCTGCAGTCACAACTTAGTTATCTTTCGCTTTGCTATAATAGGGGTTTCAGTAAGAAGTCAGTGATTCTAGAAACAAAATGACATTTATGAAAATAAAATAAATTCCTCTAATTCTTAGTCTGTACAGTACTGTTTAACACTCCCTGTTACGAAGAGCTCTATGCAATTTACAGGTCTCTATGCAATATACGCTGCTTTTAACCTATACATAATTATGAAGAAAAAAAACAGTTTATACACTTTTATTGCACAATCACTTTTATTAGAAATACAGATGTCTTTGAAGTTTTTGGACCTCAAAGTATTACCTGCGTGCCGACATGAGTTGCAACCCGTCGATTATTCTTGCAGGTGCCTGCCTGTGACTCTAAATTCAAAAATTCCCAGAATGCCCTTTTTAAGTTCTAAACAACCCAACACTTTTGTTGCGTGGATTCTAGTATTATCTGCTGTTTTATTAATTAGATCTATCCTCGTACTCAATCCATACAATGTTAATTCTATGTTAATTGTGATGAAAAACTGGAGTAGGAAACACCAAAATAAAGTGGATCTAGGTTTAAGAGTTTCTATTTATTTTTAGAATACTAGTATGTCATTTAACATCAATTTCTCCGTCTTCATTAAATGTTGTTTATATATACTCAGCAAAAATATAAAGTATCCACTTTCCTGTCTATAAATTTGTAAAATTAGAAAACGGAAAATCTAATTTTTCTTTGAACAAGTTTGCATTTCTGTAGTCATTGTAAAGAAATCAATTGTTCTTGAAAATCTGCAGTCACAACTTAGTTATCTTTCGCTTTGCTATAATAGGGGTTTCAGTAAGAAGTCAGTGATTCTAGAAACAAAATGACATTTATGAAAATAAAATAAATTCCTCTAATTCTTAGTCTGTACAGTACTGTTTAACACTCCCTGTTACGAAGAGCTCTATGCAATTTACAGGTCTCTATGCAATATACGCTGCTTTTAACCTATACATAATTATGAAGAAAAAAACAGTTTATACACTTTTATTGCACAATCAAAACTTCTGGAAATCTTGATTCACTGTTGGCAGAAATACAGGTCCCGTGGTTAGAAGCTTAGATTCTCAATTACTTTTGTCTGCTAGCTTTACATTATCTCAATGATTTCTCTGGTATTACGAGTTCTATTACAATGTTACATCTTTATATTTAGATATTTTGTTATTTCATAGGGACACTGTAAGTCCACTATCTCGATTGTTTTAAGTTTATCGCTGTGTCCATCGGCGTTGACATTGATTCTACTGACCACTGATAAAATTTGCTTTATTTGAACACATTTCTTTAAATGGTTACAGTAGGAAAAAACTTAGTTATATTGGGAACAATTATGTTATAATACATAATTGTTCACCAACTACATTCCATTCAGATTTGCACGGCAACTCTTATGACAAAGTAAAGCAAGCGTTGACATCGAACAGGAGACCTTCGTATTCTTAAATTGAAATGCGCATGAATATCACTTCCCGAAAACACAACGTATCACTCTCTTACACTATCGGCTCATTACATTCACTCTTACACTATCGGCTCATTACATTCACCTCTGTTATAGGCTGGGACTACTTTCAACTACTTTTACTTTAACTCAAAGAAATAGTGCACCAATTACATTTACAATAGCTTGTGTTCCTTCGGTTTTAATGAAAGATAGTGAAGATTTCAGTCATTTGTTTTACCTCAAGCTTTCAAATTCATAATTTATGACTGTATAAAATAAGGCTGCCGAGTTTGGTCAAAAATTTTGACATTGAGCCTTTCGCAGAGATGTTAAGTGAGTGTAAGGAACGACAACTCTGCGAAGGAGATCGACAACGTATATTGATATGAATATTTTGAATGAAGCCATGTCAGTGAATGTATAACGTGCCTATTTTGGTATCATGTTGAATATTTGATTCATATTCGAGCATTCTGGAAAAACTTTTTTTCGATAACATTTTCCAGTTTTTCTATTTAGTCAGACAAATAGGTTTGTTGTTTTTTACATTGCACCATGACCTAGATGCACCCTAGAAACACTAGAAACATAATTAAGGATCACACAAAATATATGATAGACAAACGATTATAATTATTTTAAATGCGTTTTGTTTTACTACAATTACAACCGAAACATAAATGTGAACATTTAATAAATTGTGTCGGATAAAACGAAGATGGGCAATGCTGCCAATGTTTGCATTTAGAACTGAATTAGAACATTTTTGCATTTCTATAGAAAAGAACCCACTGATGTTAAGTCTGATGTAAAGAGCGAAGAAATTCGCTTGCTACCATGTGTTAGGACAATTATCAGTCGGTAGTTAATCATCATTTGTTGAAGTACTCGGCTAATTAAAGGTGATAACCTAAGTACCTCCTCAATCTTAAATAGCAACCAGCTAGCATTACATGTACAATAACAAAAAAATTATGCAGAGAGTCGAGCCTACGCAAAATGCTGTAATTTTATTGTTTTCATACGGTTTTTTTCCAAACACATCATCACATCATATTTCGTGCAAAGTGGAAAATACAATCAGTATTTGTCTGCAATTTCTTACCCAATTCCAAACCTAACTATTTCTTAATTAAATACTAGTAATATTTAATATAGTAGGCACCAAATTAAAGCTAAAAATCGGTGAACATTTTGACGGCTTTTTTAATTTGTTCTTTAGTACTTCATGTTTTAAGCAGGCTCTATAAAGAGGGTATTTTAATGAAATGTGTTTATTTAACCATTTTTTCTCAATCAATTCAAATGAATAAAATTTATCAGTTATCTTTGTTCACGTAATTTTACAGTTTACGCAGTGGTACATTTTGGATGAGTATCAAACACTTTTCGTACACCATTTGACTTGTTTACAGTACTGCGTCCTGCGAGATATCCCCGAGTATTATTATTGTTATTATTACAACTACTTCATTTCAGATCTTCAGAGCTTGTTACTTGATCAAAGAAATCAATTGAGTTTTAAGGCTTAAAAATACAAATTTGCAATATTTCTGATAAATTCTTTGGATAATTGCAGGATTTTCAGAAATTGTACATCTGTCTTTGAGCGCTCTCGAATAGCTTCAGTGCATTTTCAATTGCCTTTAAACAATTTAGATTCACTTGCTTTACTAAAAATATTATTTCATTAAAGTATATTCTCTGTTGGAAAACTTTCTGTTTTTATTCCGAGCTTCATTGTAGGAATGGTTGCTTGAAAGTATGTTGAAAAAAATTATTCTAAGTTTTGTTTTTAAATTATGGAAACATAAATCACCGTTTAGTGAAATGATTCAGTGCTCGATCATTTGTCTTTAAATAAAATATATCAAAATCGTATGCATATGTGTTTGTTACCCCATTAGTCTATTCTTGCAAATGGATTATCTCAGCCCGATGCTACTTTCCAAATAGGACTTTCTCCAAACCAGACAATGATTCCTAGAACAAATATTTCTGGAAACAAAATCCTCATTTGCCTTACAAATTTGAACGAACTAAGTTCAGATTTGTATTTCTGTCTGAAATAATTCAGATTGACAAAAGATTATATTTAATCTACTGACTAAAAACAACGTGACATCTCTCCAGTCTTTAAAACTCTTTAGATTAGCGATCTATTGATTTGGCGTGTTTGGTGGTTTTTAGACTTTCGCGCGCATGCGCGAAAGTCTTAAGCTAGAAGTCTAGAACACGGCGACGCGCAGTTTTTAACTTCCGGTGTATCACTGCGACATCGAGCGTATTCAAGTAAGCGGGGTTTTGTGGTCACCGCGAGAGCAGGCCGAAATGAAATGCAGACGTTTAAAGCACATTCAAGCACACAATTCCACGAAAGAATAGTGATCTATAGTACGTGTCCGTGTAATTTTGTAGCGTCCATGCCAAAAACTCCATCAAACAAATGTTGAGTGAAATCACGTTCAGCTACGTTAGTGAACAAACAGCTGAATATGCATGAGTAGTTTAGTTACGCCTAACAAGTTCCATAGTTGTGCGGCGTCAGAAAGTAGTGCATATTAAGAAAGTAAATTTATTACGAACGATGACGAACATTTGTACAGACAGTGCGACAAAGAAAAGAAGAAAACAATATTATGTTGTTGTTCAAACAAAAATTAAGGGATATTAAAAATCCAATTATAAAGAAATCAGTCACGTGATCAGTGACTAAACTGTATTCAGGTCAGCGAGAAACACGTCTCTTTTTATCAGGATGTTGTTTTGTTCTAGACAATTAACAGTTTAGCAATCTCTTATTACTCTCTTAATTGAATTCGTTTTATCTCTAACCAGGAAATAACGGTTGTGCTTATCTTAACATTGGCCAATGCTTGTTAAATGCTGGCAATTACTCATCGGAGATGTAACATGATCTATGAATGAACATTCTCTACAAAGTTTAAGTAGCACCGCCTACTAATTAATATTTATAGCTTATGTCTCATTGATACTAGAAGTATACTCTACAGGATTTAGTATTGTTTAGCCAGCTTATACACTACATAACATTTGCATTTACAATAGTGGACAGTGGCGGATCCAGGATTTCAGAAAGGGGGGTTCAACTCAGCGAGTTATTTTTTAACAATGTTAATTTTAACTAAGCTAGAAAATCAGTCCGTTTATGAGGCCCAAATTAATTTGTAAGAGGCCTAACTTATCATAGGGGGTCCGGGAAAATTTGAAAATCTATATGCCAAATCCCGCATTCTGGGGTATTTTGTAGGGATTTTATAGCAGATGTTTGACTACTCTTTCATACTGGCCGTGAGCAAGTATTAAAGTTGACATGCAGTTTCTATCGTGTGCACATATTAAACGATGTTAGCCAGAGTTGACATTCTGCTGCGTAATGTAATTCTCCGGCGCGAAAGTCTTTCAACGCTTTCAGCGCTTTGATTACAAGTCCTTGTTCCTGACTGCGCACTGTATTTCTTCCATTAGTTTTATTCCGAGAACTTTATGTGGTTGGACCTTGATCAATTCTGCTACCCGTTTAATTGATGATAATGGTCCTTTATAAATCAGAATTCTTTCTTAAATTGTTTTGGCATTGAAAGCAAAGGAGACATTAAAATCGGGAAAATCGGGAAAGTCAAACGCAATTATGAATTGATCCAAGACCAGAAAATTGATGTGCTAACATAAGGACTTCACAGTTCCGTTCATGACAAACTCACCTTTTATCTCTCGTCGCTTCGGTAGTTTGACAAAGAAAATCAAAATATCGATATGATGATGATTTGTTTGTTTTACCGAGGACAAACAGCTTGCGAATCACTTCATTCATATCGCATTTATTCAGTCATAGAGCAGCATCAAGTAGCAGGTCCTTTGCTAATATTGCTTATATTTTAGCAGCAAATACATACATTCGTACATACACACACATGCGTGCGCACACGAACAAGCATACATACATGTACCCAGCAACAAAATTTGTAGGACGGAATTTTCTCGGTAGGGAGTTCTGTGACTTCTGTCTCAAATAGAATGTATACCATTTCTTGATTTCTGAAACATTTAAAGGCTCTGAACCCAGCCAACATGCCTATATGTAAACATTAATTAATCCAGATGATGGTTGCCAAACGAGCTTTATTTTAAAAGACGAATACTTTTAGTATAAACTTGAAGTAAGTTGTTTATAAATAAAATTACAAAATTGCTTGTATAATAGCTATCCATGCATCGAATTAAGTTTTTTGTGGCATAAACAATTTAAGAAGATTTTCTTCATCGCCAAAGTAAGCATCATAAGCCTTGCGCGCGTGCATTTTACGCTCTGTATCCTGGCAACAAGATTTGTTCACGTGATTGGGTTGTTAATTCAGTTAGTAACATAACATAACATGTCATCAGTTAACATTTAAAAGCCAAACAAAAACAAACCTCGTATTTCTCGGTTCTGGCAATGTCATAGTTTGTTTGGCATTTTATTTTTGTCGTTTTCAGTTTTTTTCTCCAATTAATTTTCCTAAAATCTGGCAGTCTGTGGAAAGGATTGTAAAACATACCCTGTCGATGATATCGCTACTGTGGAAATTGTTTTGCTCTCCGGAAATAGTAAGAGTAATAATTAAAGACTAATTAAGTCAGTACCAGCCATCTAACACCGTGGTTGCAGGATCGGATGCAAGATTTCCAGAAAGGGGGTTCGTTTTGGGCTTTTCGTTAAGTCTACATACCTTTATAAAATAGTGTTGAATGTTACTGCACATGAACACCACTTCACACTTCATACTTATGAGCCAAATTTGTCCATAAGCACAAAAAATAAAACAAGACTTTATCATGTCAACAAACAAACTATGCTCTTAACCTATCAGTTATCAAACAATGGTTTTTAAACCATGCACAAATCGTATCATCAAAGTTTAATTAGACACGGGGTTCCAAGTCACGTTATATTACATCATTTGTTCGACTATCAAGATAGCGTACAGCACGTTAAGTTATCTTGACGATTTATTAAACATATACTCGGTACATTTAGGAAACCATGTGTTCTGAGGGTCAAACTAAAGTGAGAAATTACTTTTTTCACGTGTCTTCACCAGTGTCGCGTATGTAAATGGGTTACAGTTAATTTACTAAGGCACTAAGGCAAACTGAACATGATTTTTCTTGAGTACCAGGCGGTGTAAGTGCGTAGACGATAGACCGTGAAACCTGTTTTAACTCAATGGTTAGTTGTTTTCGCCACTGGTAACCTTTTAAAAATTGATCGTATTGTAAACATTTTTTTAATTCACTATCCCGGTTGTGTTGGGAGACTGTGTCTTCCTACAATGTGGCTTTTTCTGATAAATAAATCGAACATTTTACTAGAAATAGATGGGGAACATGTTTGCTGGTTTTGATAGTGTGATGTCACACTCGGTTTTATCTTCATTTTATGAGAAATGTATAGATTTTTGTTCGGTAATCTGGTTTAAAATTCTGGCCCGGTGTTTTAATGCTATAATTAAATTTGCACTTTGAATCCGTGTATGCAACTCATGTCAATGACATTCAGAATACATAACACTATGTGAAGCGTTTAATCCTTGGTCTCATTTATAATGAAACTCAGAATGATGCTTGTGTAATGTTTAAGTATGTTTAATGATACCAAAATTTCCAAATATATTAAATACAAACTATTAATTTACGTATTTATATGTGACGGCATAAATCGGCGTCTTCATAAATTGTCTGCAATGTATTTAGTATTCTTTCGTAATCCATTCACGTTTTCTGGATCTTCTTGAAAAGGATATATTTTGTGATAAATTATTGACGACATTTCAGTGTCTAGCTTTTGCATAAATTAATATTGTTACTGGAACACGAATATTTAAGGAAGCAATTTGGCGCTGATGAAAGTTTTATGAAACAAAGAATACTCTGGACTGTAAGAAAAAAAATCGTTTGTATTGTTGAGATGAAGTTAGAATTTCATATTTCCATTGCTCTTACGCATACATGCAGTAGTCTGAGGTTTCAGTCGCTTTACTTCATTGAATCTTCATACCGCAATTCTGAAAACTTAGATTGATCTTAACATGCAATAGTCTGAGGTTTCACGGAGTTTTCAGACCGCAGTTCTATTTCCCTGCGATAATATCCTCCCAATTATTCATAGCAAAAATCGTTCTGTTTTCTCAGCCAGACTAACACTGTTATAAAGAAATCTTCATTTCGTGGGTTAACGAGTTCAATTAAGAATATATAATCTTTTATTGCAGACAGTTAATATGATACAATTATTTGGCAAAAAATCAGGTCCTGTGGTTAACTAATATCTTTCTCATTTAACGTTTCCTGTTTGCTTAGTTGAAACTTATTTATGAATGTTTGCATCAGATGTAAAACATATTCTTTTAGCATTTATTTACCATAATTGATGTTCGCTGTGATGATTGGACTGTCGAATTAGCAGAAGAATAACACCTATAGTAGGATTCGAACCTGAAAACTTTAGTAAAATACCAGTTCTTATACAAGAATTGACGATTTAGATCATTGTGTGTTTCAAATATACAGGTATTTCCGACAAGATTTAGAAGTTATGGAATTTTTGAAGCACCAAATTATAGACATTATGATTGTTAAGATAGCCTGGTAAGTCTCCGATAGTAGTGCTTACATGCTGTACCATTTCTTCTCGGGTACCGCATCTGTTCAGCACTAGAAAAGTCCAGAAAACGAATATTCGTCTTTGATCCTTTTGTTCAGCCGTATTTTGGGGAGATCGCATCAGTGTCATGAATTCATTTTTTTCTATATTTTACTTTTAAATAAATCTTTAAAACTAGTAGGAATTATAAAAGAAATCCGGTACAAGTGTTTAGTAAATTGGTGTGCTAACATAAGGATTAAACACTTCCGGCTTGTTTAAATATTTCACGATTTTCTTTACCGTTTGTTCGCCATATTGATTAGCTAGCACTTTCGATCATTGATTATCATAGACTTGTCCATTGCTAAAATGCGATGTGCCACAATGGAACATATAGTGAAATATTAATTAAACATACAAACAATAAAACAAAAGTCTAACATTTTACCATTTTTTTTTGGAAGTATTGTGTATAGGAAGGTGTTTATGTTGTCATTTAAGCTATCCAGTATACGGTCATTAAAGTGCACTTGAGCCTACACATATTCACTCGTCCAGTTTATTTCAAACCAGCCGAACTGTTCCTTTATAAACTAGCCTGATATTTTGAAAAGGAATTTTATTTTCATTGAAATATGATGATTATTTCAAATGCATGTAATGACAAAACATACAACGAAACTACCGCGAAAAGAGAATAAATACTGTTGTTCTATAAAAATGTCCAAGAAGTACGGCTACGTTGCCAAGGTAAACATTCTATGCATTGCGCGCGTGCATGTTACGCTCTGTATCATGGCAACATGATTTGTTCATGCGATTGCACTGATTAAGCCGGTATTAACAAAACGTGTTAAAAATGCACACAAAACAAGCCAAAACAATAAAAAACCTCTCATTTCTTGGTTCTGGCATTGAATCTCATAGTTTGTTTACAGAACAGCATTTGCCGTTGTAGGTTTTGCTGTTTTTCCTGTTGTTCCAATTAAGTTTCTGATCGATAGAGCGGCAGTTTTGGAGAAAGCGTTGAAACAAACAAACCCAAGGAAGTGTGTAAGATGCTAAATCATAGTTCTCGAAAACAGCAAGAAATAAACATAGAACATGGCATACCGCCAGGGTTCGGAGTGACCCCTCAGCTTTTCATTGCGAACAGAAATGTCACATCTGACTTTCTTTAGTTTATATCAGTATTTGAGCATCATCACAAAGGGGGTTGGGGTTGGACATGTGGCGTTTGCGATAAGTGTAGGAATTTATCTGCTGCGCACCCATGCAGTCTGATCAGGGTCATTCGGTCAAGGAAGCATGTTAAATGCATATAGGAAACATATTCGGAACATTGGTCTACACTTATCTCAAAGTCAATTAGCCCCATCTTGTCAATAACTGCTTCCTAAATATTAGTATTCAAAGTGAAATCACAGATTTTAAAAGTATTTTAGAAAAGCAAATAAAACTTGGTTTATTGCAGACGAAGACATCATATGATTTGTCACGCGAAATTCATATGACAGTTTTAAAGATGCCTGGTCACAAATCAGGATGAACATTATTTCCAAATATTAAAGTTAATAATAATAACTGTAGAAGACATATAACAAAGTAAATGTGACATATTATTCTAACACACTCAACCTACGAATGAACGTTTCTGAAGCCAATGTAGTTACAGCGTTAATAATTCACTAACAACAGATCCTAAAATTTATTCCAAAATTTCTATTAAAGTCTTTATGGGCATTATATAGCAGCACAATGAATATTAGCACATTTGAGGCATTAAATGATTCTATATATAGGCAGCTTTATCATTTAAAGCAGCAATATCTCCACACAGCCCTGGGAAGAATGATAACACAAGTTTGTTATACTTCTGATTTCAATAATGAGATTTCAAAACCTATAACCGAGGTGTTATCACCTTGAAACGGTCAGGGGCAAAACATATTAGCCTTTGGGGTTTAAAAGCTCTAGGGTGCATGAACCCTACACTTGCCTCGCCATAACTTCAAAAGCAAAGATGTAAACGTTACTTATCGCCAACCCACCGACATACTTCCACCTTAAAAACGCATGAGTCTCAGAGTCGCTTGAAAATAGAATCTTCTAAAATCACTAAGCACAAAAAAGAATTTTTGACAATAACGGACTTGGTTTGATTGAGTCCGTGTATGTGATCTCCTGGGTATTTTACTAACCCATACGTAAGTCCGAAAGCCTAGTTTACGTCTTAGTTCTGTGACGGCAGAATATATCCTGTCTACATAAATTGTCTGTTATATTGGTCTGAAGAGAGCGGAGGCCGACTTGCAGTCTCTCGTAATCCGGACACGTTCTGCGGAACTACTTTACAACGATATTAATGCTCTTTGATCAATCAGTGTGGACATTTCTCCGTATATTGATGTTGTTTAAGTTATTTTATGGGAGGCTTTATCCTGCATGGAGGAAATTCACATCTTATTTATGCCGCGTTCAGTATTTTGTATTCGTTTCTGATTTCAAAATACTCCGTTGTGGAAAACAATATGTAATATCCGGAATTCAAAATGGTTTGGTTTTTCCATGTAAGAATATCTCGTGGCTTTTCAAATTCAAGCAAGCAAAACCTTATTTTTTTGTGAATGCCCATCGACAAAAAAATCTATCGGTACAATCTTAGTTGTACTTACATTATTTATACTAGTACTTGTACTCAAGGGATAAAGAAACGCAGGGCGACATTATTTGCAATATCTTGCGACGTATTCGTTGGTCAAAAACAATGAAAATCTACCAACGAATTATCTAAAAGTGCACGTTGTCACACCGTTCAACCCGATAAGGTGAATGCCGTGGGTAAGCCGACGGCAGTTGCTTGTGTACATGAACGTTTTTCGGCGAAAGTGAGTATTTGCCTGATTTTTACATTTTCCCGCAATATCTTAGCAGACAAAAACATACATATTGATTCCCTGTTTGTTAAGGACTCTACTGACGAAATCTTGACGCACACAGGATATAATTTACAGAGAAATTGCAGAAAAAGTGTGCAATCTTTTGACAAAATATGTCATTTGACGAATTTGCCGCAAATATCCTTTTTATTACCAAATATTTAATATTTGAAATATTCCATGATAAAGTTCAATTATTTCCCTGTAATTATTTGAAACCACAGCTTCCAATTCGCTTTCTCTAGAAAGATATTTACTTTTAAACTTGGTACGTCGTGGTGATTTTGGTAACGACAACGGCCGTTAACACTAAAATATTGGTACAGTTGAGTGCAGTTTCGTCAGTGGATTGGATAACGTTAACGGCCGTCAAGTGAACTTATTTTTCAGCGTCGCTGTTGTCTGCTTTATGTATAAAGTGTATCAGACTCTAGTGCTAACAAATCTAGGCTACTCCTTGTTGTGTATAGATCAAGATAAATATTGAAAAGTATGTTTACCAAAAGAAAAACATTTATTACAAAACACCTGATTTCCAGGTTGTATATGTTATCTAACGTTTTGTTGTTGATGCAATTTTAGAAATGTAATAATTTTAAGTATTCAATTATTTCTTACACTTGTCAAAAGAGAATTACAAGCGTTTGTACACATTCAAATGCAATTCAATATAATGTTTTATCTAACTTTGTACACATCCTTATATCATTTACTATGAACTTTACGAACTTGAAATTTAATGGACTTGCACAGCCGCCTGCAGTCGAGAAAAAATGTTGCACCGTATATTATTTCAGCTCGAACTTTATCTGGGGACGAACCATACAGAGTACGTAATATTATAGTTTTAAAATTCGGAAATAAATGTTATTATTCTTCATTTTCATTTAGTAGCCATTACTCTTTAAGAATACTCAAAGCGCGGGCGGTCTTGATTTACTTCTGATTTATAAATGAAATGATATAGACAAGGAAAGTAAGTAAAATTTAACTCAGAATGAAGTATTTGAATTTTTTTGCTTCGTATTAGTAACAGACGAAAAACAACTATTCTTATGCGACTAAGTTTATATATCATTGTCGTCACATCTGCTCGGTGACAATACGGCTAAGACGCCAGGGTGATATCTCTAGAATATAGTCTAGATATAAGGAATCGTAATCTCTGTCAGATCAAACTCAATTTGTTAAATAGTAAGTATCTCAAAACTTTCGTAAATATGGCGTTTTTAAATGACTGTGACTTGCTGTTTAAGGAAAAAATATACAAGAAAATTGGCAATGTGCGCATTAAAAAGCCATCGGTCAAATCACGATGCAATAAAAACATTTAATTGTGTTCTCAAGACCAGTGTTAATCATTGTAGAGACAAAGCTAATTTTCACTTGACGGCCGTTAACGTTATCCAATCCACTGACGAAACTGCATTCAACTGTACCAATATTTTAGTGTTAACGGCCATTGTCGTTACCAAAATCACCACGACGTACCAAGTTTAAAAGTAAATATCTTTCTAGAGAAAGCGAATTGGAAGCTGCGGTTTTAAATAATTACAGGGAAATAATTGAACTTTATTATGGAATATTTCAAATATTAAAAATTATTAATATTTATAATTTCACAAAAATTGCACACTTTTTCTGCAATTTCTCTTTAAATAATATCCTGTGTACGTCAAGATTTCGTCAGTAGAGTCCTTAACAAACAGGGAATCAATATGTATGTTTTTGTCTGCTAAGATATTGCGGGAAAATGTAAAAATCAGGCCAATACTCACTTTCGCCGAAAAACGTTTATGTACACAAGCAACTGCCGTCGGCTTACCCACGGCATTCACCTTATCGGGTTGAACGGTGTGGTTGTACTCTGTCTCTTATGTCGCATAATGGGTTATAGAGGGGGTGGCAAAAGTTGGAGATTAACAACTCTAACACACCCTTTCTGGAAATCTTGCATCTGACTACTGAGGGTACATATTGCTGAAACAAACGAACAAGAATTTCTGAATACTAACACTGGATATTGATTGTGAACGCTGCCAATTTTATCAGTCTGTCTACTGAAGCTGAAACTGTTAATGGGTTTAGCAATCTTCGACACTTTGATGAAACCGGAAATTTTTCCGAACTAACTCGTGCATGGACGGCAGATAACGATACCGAGACCTTATATCTTTATAATGGATTTTTCTTTTCTGTTAAGTAAAACTATACTGTGCAAATGACGTGTTACAGGTAAACCACTCTGTTTTTTCATGCGTAATTGACGTTAATACCTTTGAAAAATTGCGATTAACAAAACCGGTTATCCAGTAATTGAAGCCTAATGACCGGACAGCCAACAAAAATGTTCGTCTGTATTATATAATGATCTTTCATATGCTTGGTAACAGGTGTAAGACATCGATGCTGTTGGTAGAGTAAGCAAGGTATCCCGGCGGTAGCATTCTTTGATCTTTACAATAATTACAAGGTGAAATAATACAGTAAATAAAACTAGAGATTTTCAGAATATTTACAGCATAATATCAGACTGATATGCCCTGTCTGGCGTCTTATTATCTGCAGGTAACATACGTTATATTACAATTATTACAGTTTAAAGTCTTATTTGTGGCACGCCACAGGAAAATGTATCTTCTGTTATATTTGTTGTTTTTTACATTTTAGTTGTTACTATAATTAGAAGGAACTTACCAATTATTATCTTTTATTTTCACATAACGAATTGGACATTTTGTCAACAAAATGTTATTTAGTTATTTGGTTTCTTGACAGGGAATGTGAGGATATATTGCCGGTTTGGGTGTCATATTACCCGAGCCGCAGGCGAGGGATAATATGACACCCAGACCGGCAATATATCCTCACATACCCTTTCAAGGAACCAAACAATTGTTTTATTATACTGCAAAGACTTTTTTAAACAAAAATAATTATAAAACATCGATTTTCATTTATTTCGCTTATTTAATGCCGAACGGCTGAATTCCCCTCTGAGAACCTCAATAATTACATGTCTGACGTCATTGATTTACCTGCATGGCGTCACTTCTATAGAAATTGAATGAACTATCGATTTAATATTTATTTACAAAATTTGCGAATAATCTGATCGTTTTCAACGTTAAAAACATAACACAGATATTTTCTGTAACAATTTTAGTAATCCCTAAGCATACCGCTTAAAAGTTTACAAGATCGGCTTCAAATTATGCATTTTTCGGAAATTTAAAATAAAATGGCGGACGACAACAAAAGGTGGGAGAGAGGGAAATTAAGGCACGTGCGTTGATATCTACGGCCGATCCGTAAATATACATCAACGGCAAATTATCCAATCAAATTCAAGCAAATTTCCTTGCAGTATAATAATAATTTTTACCGCGAATTACATAAGAAACATTGTCTGCTCAATTGTACATGACGTCATTTCAAGAATCGACGTCAGCTGTCCGAATGTATCGTTTCCCATGACGCACCCCATATATGGAACGAAATTCCAACTTAACACTCAGAACAGAATCCACTAGAGGTTCAGTAGTGTTTGTCGAGCCCATTTTTGGGCAGCAATATTTAATATTCATGGGGATTTTGGCCAGAATGTTTGAAATTATTATGTAGCTACTCTATGACTGTCCCAAACCAGGGTCTATTTAATCAACTTTATGCACCTTTGTCGGTAATTGAATGTGTGAATATCGAGCAAATTTAACGAGTAATAATTGGGGATGGCCGCCATTTTTCCAATATTGCCTATTTTCGCGAAAGTTTCTGTTAAAATTGTCAAGACCCAAGCTAATGTATCTATATAATTCTACATTGGATGCACTGTCCCATCTTTTCTTTGCATTTTCCACTAAACAATTTTGCATTATCAATCGCTACTAATTACTGAAAGCTGTGGCAAACAACCCATTGTCTACCCAAAATCGGCCAATTTGTCTATATTATTCGGAACAACAATTATCAACAGGCTTGGTAAATTTGCATATTACACATTATACAAACAGATATTAACTTCAATCAATACAAGAAATGAAATATCAATACTTACATTGTGTATTTAATCCGATAATTGTACCCGATTATTATCTTAAAAGGTATAATTTAACGGACAAGATCACACGTATTTTCAGTCGTTTTTCTCTAGTTGCAAATGGCGGCGGAAATTGATCTGATCACGTGATCTACGACGACATCATATTTTCACCAATCGGCGAGTGCGATAACCCTACTAATTAAATAGACCCTGCCCAAACGAACCTTCTTCCTGATATCTTCGATTGCTGATGAGAATGAAGGCGGACGCCATTCCAAAGTTGTCGCAACTCACAGAAGCAATAAACTATAGCAAAAAAGTAGTAATAAAATAGTTTTGTTCTAAATGAAATCCTCCATTACGAACATACGCGAATATGTAATTGGGCTTCAACCATCAGATCATTTAATAACTCAGACTCGGATATTCCATTGATTTATTAGACGTTGGTACAGCATTTATGTATTTGCGACGATATTTATAATTTTGGATACCCTTTTTACACTATCAGACTATTTTAATCAAGTACGTATCAAAATTCAGAAAAACTTTTACGATACATAGTTAATAAGCAAAGCATGCGCGTAAATGGATGTTGTAGTCGATGTTTTTATTGTAATAAGAGAAAAAATCACGGCTGAGAATGGAAATGCGTTTCTGAGATACTTATCTCCGGAACAAACATAAGTCAAACTGAATGGTAGAAAATCACAAGGATAATGTCATGTGTTGTCTTAGGAATTTAGTGATTAAGGTTTAACCAAACGAACGGACAGATTTACGACTAAATATCTGTAAACAAATAGGAGATCTTTTAGACTAACGACCTCTTTGTAATGAAACAATTATATAAACATTTCTGACATGTCTAAGTAAGCATTCTGGAATTCTCCTTTCCTCATCAGTTAAAAACATTTCCATTTGGTGTACACAAACAGACCTGCAATTGACACGAAGTCAGAACTGGGAAACTAACTGACGGCGCTGCGTGAGATCTCGGCCGCTGTGTAATTAACAATGCGTACCTTGGGTAACCTTGTACTAGGTGATACGTTGTGAGCAATTACGGACCAATTAGCCCCAGCGGGATTCTGACAAGGAACCGCTTATCAATATTATAATGAGTGTAGAGATTGTATCTACCTCGTTGTGTCGCGAAATCATGTGAATGTTTCACAGTGATATTCTTCAGGACATTTACGATTTTCGGATTAATGTGGATTAATAGGTTTGGAAATCAAAAAAAAATACAATGGAAAGGGATGATGCTACCTATTAACTACATATACTCTATTGAAATAAATATTTGGTATCAATATTGAGACCAGATCATAGATAGTTTTATTTAAAATTTAAATGATCTAATCTCAATTTTGATATCAAATATTTCGGGATTCAAAAAAGCAGTTCACGAAAAATCACCGAAAACAAAGTGCATAGTTTCTTTTGGAATAGCGTATATTTCTAGAATTATTAAGTACATAATTATGTAACTAGTTCTTCTTTTGATATTATTTAATTCTTCGGATGTTTTAAAATTTCATATAGAAATTATGTTTGACTGTACTGACTGACAGATACATATCTTAAAATTAGTCTTGACGACCATGCATCTTAAAATCATGCTTGAGTCTCCACAGGTCTTGCATTTAATTGAAGTGGCAAAGGTAAAATTGTCAGTACATCGCAAATGTTATCAGAAAAATAACGTAATAATTGAAGTTTCCTAGCTTTTATGCAGTATACACTAACGTCTGCGAGTCTGTTGTACAATGTTTGCCAATAGGTCTGGCGTCAGGACAGAATTACACTGAATGTTATACTTCATTTATCGCTTTCCTGTACCGGTTTTATGATCTTTCATTAAAGTTTATCTGTTTAATTTCAGACAAGGTTGCAGCTGAATGATGGGACGAGTGAAAGGAATTAAATTGAAATCTGGGCACGGATTACCTGGCAAAACAACAGCGAGGAGGCATTAACCTATCATGTTTGCAGTCTCGGTGTGTGGTGAACATTTTTGGAATAACTTTGAGCAAAACTTGTTTCTTTAGGCATCGAACATGGAACTAGTTACCAGAAGTTCGAGCCTGAACTCGCTGTGGCTAATAGTGTATTGTCTGGTGGCGCTTGGAGCGCACTGTTACATAACGATTCAGGGTGTTGCTCGGTACCGGAAGTTAAACGTCGAGGAATTATGGGGCGGGGAAATACCTGGAGAATTAAGGACGTACATAGCGCTGATTGCGTTAGCCGTGTTGTTTCTACCTCTATTCATATTCTTCTCATTCTTAAAAGTGGGTAACACAGCAAATGATGGTACCAAGCTCGGCAGAGATCATGCCCTAGACTCTAACACTCATACTCTAGGAGCCAGGATACAGTGGAACAGCGTCCGTCATATTTGGGAACAGTTTCCGCCATTTTCACCGTTGTTGCAGCTACTGTCTTCATTTCTTGTCCTATTGCCGGAAGTTGTTCTGACATCGGCGGAAATCAAATTCGGAATAATGTCTTCCGGTATGTTAATATGCTATAACTTTACAAATTTTCCATGAAAGTAATCATTTGTCGTAAACTGCATTTAACCGTTTACTCCATAGTTATGCCTTTTTATCGCATGGACGAACAGGGAAGACCAGATCACTGGCACATCTTTGCCGGCTGATCGGAATCTACACTGATCGCATTGAGATTTATAAGGCTATTTCTGATCAAGAAGCGAATAGTTTTCATCCAGATTAGACGGCACTGATGTGCAGGATTTGCTGGATCTGCTTTGTCTCCAGTGCGATAAAAGCCGTATTCATGGAGTAAAGGGTTAAACTTTTTAAAAATCTCAATCCCACGAAATACATCACTTTTTGTAGATGAGAAGGGTCACTATATGTTGCTTTAGCAAACATTATGAGCTATTAAAGTTGTAAAATTCTCTTATCCCGTGTAAATATGCAAACAAGGGTACGCAGAAAGATTGTTTTCTGGTTAACTATAGGCCCACTTCACCGCACTTTCTTACAAGTTGATACCTTATTTTGATTGATTTGCAAACCTTTCAAAATTCAGCCATAATGTTCATGATTTATCTTGACAATCTGTCAGATAACCCACGTCAGACTTTCACATCTAGACAAACAATCTGTTTGGTGTTTAAAGCCGGTAACGGTGGTCCCCAGTTTTTTTTCTAACCTGTTGGTCAAAGACAAGCATTTCTGGCAGAGCAGCATGACCCAAGATTATAAAAGATTGAAGATCAGTCTCAAATCTCATGGATCTGATTGGCTAAAATGATTTGAGACTGGTCTGCTGATTAAGTTTTATGATCTTGGGCCCAGGGATTTCTAAGGGCGTTATGGAGTACAAGATCTTAACTAGTGTATTTCTGATTGGTTGTTTCTGACTTTTTGCATTGCAAACGAATAGAATTTCAGTTTAATGAAGTCATAAGTTTGATTTAGAGAAAAAATATATGTTTCAAATTTCAACTTGGAGCGTCTTTACATTAACCCATTACTTTAAGGTATCTATATTTAGTGGGTGCAAGAAAAGATGTTTGCGCTGCTGGCACGGATACTCTGGGAATTAATTTTGGGAAAGATTGGTCTCTTTATCTCAATAAAAACAAAACTAAGCCGGATCTTACAATAGGAAATGATTTACTAGAAGTAGTCTCTATGAAAATAAACCAATGTTCACACTGGAAACAAGTCTCCATTCTCAAGCATTTGATTGGTTGGGATAGAGCTCAGTCTTCAAACTGACCAATTAAAAACTAGAATTTTGATAATGCTTTAAGATTTTAGGGCTAAGAACTGGGTTGATTGAAATCACTATGACACAGTGTCTATTCTAGAGGTTTCGTGCATTTTAATTGGCTTGAAGAAGGTGGGCAATAATGGGGTTACCTAGTTCAGTTCCTTAAAACGAAAAATATACGTTGCGTTCCCTGTGGATTAAATTAATTTATATGCTGGAAGTTGATTATTGTTTGGGCATTCAGGAGTTTAATTAGATTTATAAATTATTTACATGCGATTCAAATCCATTCGTATCAAATTAAGCAATGGATGAATGGTCAAGTATGAAATCAAATCAAGCCCTTTCACTTTGTTACTTGAAAAGAAATTTCATCAAAAGGTTTGTTTATTTACTGTACTGATTAACACCTATTACTATCGTTGTGGCATTCAGCAAAGCAAATTCGAGAGGTTTACTACGAAACAAGTGTATCTGCTTGGATTTTCTATTTGAGATACGGTAGTTTGTTAAAGAGCCTTTGCAAATGTAGATGAGAAGCAAAATTATCCATCATTAGGTTAAATTAATTAATTCTTATTGACATTTGGGCATTCATAAAATTCGAATGAAATTATAAAATATGTATCATATTTGATTTTTTATTTAAATTTAAAATATTACTTTGTGAATAAAACATGTGTGAATTACAAATATCCTATTTTTACTACTATAAAAGTTTAAACATGCTTTATTTGTTATTTTATATGGTGTTTTTTTTTTCGAAAAAAGTAATTGGTCTTATTAGTCTTGACATTGAGAACGAACTTCTGTTCCAATATAAGGACTTTAAATTAATCGATTTATTCATACGTTACCTTATGTGTCACTTTCAATCTTATAATAAATAAATAAATTGTTTATGGCCGCGGCCCTCAGGCAGGTTCAGAGGCTGGGCAAACACAAACACGTGTGCCTGAGCTCCCCGTGCTGTGTGCCTGAAGTCAATCGCATGCGCTTGACACACGTTCATCCAGCAAGCGGCGACACTTTGCCCTGCAATAAATATTTGAATTAAACTGGCTAATGGGGCACATTAAAACATTTCTATGGTTTCTCTGTATTTCAAATAAACGTCGTATATCGACCTAATGACTATTCGAATGAACTGAAGAAGCTTAATTGAGTGAAGTCAACCATGGACGTGGGAAGCTGGAAAATTGCACAAAAAGCAGAAAAAATAACTTTCATACGGACAATAAATCGTTATCATTGCCTGCGAAAAATATCATGTTTACAAGTAATTTTAAAATAAAAAATTCGAAGCGTAACATAAACGTGAATGCATTCAGACACAAATTTACAACCAAAGCTGAATAGGAATAAATTTGTAAATCGACAAATAGGTTAATGCACACCAGTATATTTAAAATTATAAATTAACTTTTTTTCCCATATAAAATGATCACATTAAATGGGCTGACATGGGATGACATTGCGAAACTTGAAACTTGAGATGTTGTCGCTGATTTCTTCACAATCTGACAGGCCAAATCTTGCAGTAAGTCGAATAAAATCGCTGATGGAGAATATCAAAGTCACAGTGAAATCTTATAAGTTGACAGAGCATAGAAGTAATGGACCTTGATTATACAAATACCTTGTATCTTGTCTATAAAAGTGAATAAGAGAAGACCCAAGCGTGGGAAAACGTCGTGCAAATCGTTTTATGATTTTACCGATGCATATTTGTGAACTAAAAAAAGAAGATAAGCCAATTTAATGATCGATGGTTTATTACTGAACTTGATTCTGTTATACCCAGATTATGTTATGTTAATGTCTTCGTTATGCCTAAATACTTTAAGTACTTTTAGAAAATTAGAAAATACAGTTGCCCCCATCCCTCTCATAAAAAAAATCTTACAAGAAAAAACACACAACTACAGCATGACAATAACAACTTTCATTTTTAGATGATTTAAATCTTAAATTCTTTAAACAGAGAACACATATTAGAAAACTTAAGATTCTCAAATCGACTTTAAGCGACTTTATCGTAAGCAAGAATATTGAGAGCGACACCCAGTCTCAGATTAATTATCTTTGGTTCAGAGACCAAGGTAGAGGAACTAATATTGCCAAACAAAATGTCCCCTGCACAACTTGTGTTCAAGTAATGATTATTTGAATAAAATCTTGAACCTTTCAATTAAAAGTAAGTTTAGAATAAAATATCTTTAAAAACTTTTGATTTAATTGGAGTGTTTTGTCTATATAGCTTTAGTCGAGTAACATAGATTCTGTGCTACCCTTAATTATTTGTGTTGAGTGTACGTGTGCTCAGTTGGCAGATTCTATTTCGCGAGCTGATTTTCATGCATTTACCTTGCATGAATAACAATAATTGAGCGAAAGTATGTAATTAAGGATAGATTAACATCAATACCGGAGAGAATGCTGATGAATTCCACAGGTGCTCTGCATCTTGAAAATGGATTCTGCATCTTGAGAATGAATTCATGATACAGGGTGGATCACATCCATGACAAAAACTCCACGATTTTCTTGTCTGAAAATAAATTTATTGGAAAAACTCTTTGATAAAAATCATTTACTGAGTAAGCAACTCATATCAAACAAACTAGACCATTTTTATGAATCAGGATTCCTTGCATTTGATATGGTAGACATACTGATGTACAGCAATCATGATTTTAGCAATCTGTTTCATTTCAGAATTGTTTAGTACCTGAATTTGTTCAGCAACATATCTTGGAACTCGTATTTGAAAGTCTTATCTTCTAATCAACTATTTCAAATCATGTGTAGTTATGTTGTTTCTGTCGTTTTCCTTTTGTTTTACATAATTGTGTAGAGTAACACTAAATAATAGACACCGTGTCATTTTAACTTTACCTTTAGAGGCGACTATCCAATGGTAAGAATAAAAAAAATATGTTTAATAATAATAAATAAAATATTGAAGAGGGTAACTGCAAATAATATTCAAGGCCAAACTTTCACAAATTTTCCAAATACGGGGTTTTCTGAGATTGTGGTACAACGTAAAAAATCAACGTAGCTAAATATTGGCAAGTAGCCGTTCCTGGTAAAATGCACAGGGGGATGGCTTCCATTTGGACTGGTTTGTCCCCTTTAGTATATAGATGCATATCGACAGAAGTAAAAATTAATTTCCTCAGATTTCTCTGATACGGACGGAGTTAGGATATAACGTTCTCAATAAATCTTGGACTCACAATAGCGACCGTCGACACCACGACCAAACAGGGGAGGAAATAGGTAGCTTCATCGGTAATAATTTAGCTTCACACGAGACTCTCCATTTCTGTAGATCAAGCCCAGAATCATTAAAACCCATAATCACTGGGTTTATGCTTTACAGTACAATGGAGGTGTTCTCGACTAATGTCGCGGAAGATTGAGGGGCTTTGTACCTAGGCCGTAAATCTGTTAGCAGCACGAAAAATTTTAATTTGCTTTCCGGTATACTTATCTTAAATTTTACGCCTCGCACATGACTGAACTTTTGATACGGTGCGAGTTATTCAGCAGAAAAAAAGCAAAGGATCAAACTGTACTGAAATTTCTTGAATGTAAGCAACCACGTGCTTTAACAATACTGAGATCACATGTGTGAATAATTTCAGATTTGCATAATTTTGTACATTTTTATATAAATTTTAATTCTTCAACAAGTTTCCAGTAGCCGGCAAACCGTTATATTTATGTTTTTGTTCACCTTTATGTATTTGCAAACCAAATTGTTAATATCGGTGCAAACTAATTGTTTTGAATTTATTAGCGCCGACAAAATATACCCGTCAACACGCAAATTTAATTAATGTAAGATTGAACGATTTTTAGAAATGCAAAATTAATGTATTTAACATTTCATTTTAATGTGTTTGTATTTATAGCATCAATGATGGTTTATGTCGATTTGTTTTCATATGAACATGAAACATATCTGCATTTTGAACAAAATAATTTTGAAAAAAAGAACGACAATATTATTGTCAAGGTTGCACCGGCGCACTAGCTTCTCTTCTATACTGCTTGCTGACCATAAAAAACTTACACGAGAACTGCGGTTTTAATTACATTAAAATCTAAAGCAGCTGATTGGTTAAAATTAACTCGGTCTCTAAACTTACCAGTCACTAGCTAGAACCTCGAGATTGGTTACATTTACCACACTAGTTGCTGTAACAGGAATGCGGTAGATTAAAATGTTATTAAAATAGTTATGCTGATAATTTAAATAACCTCTCTTAAACTTAAACATATATTTATTATTAAAACATGTAACATTTTAAGAAAACTCTTTATTTGACCTATAATATTGTAGAGAAAATTTGCTAGAGCATTTTCAAATCAGAGGTAAACAAATTTGGAATAAGTATTTGGAGTAAATAAACCTAATTACCCACTGTTTACCATACCCGACCCGATAATAGTCGGGAAATGGCGAAAATTACCACTACAGGTTTACAAGATTCTTTCATTGTGGTATAACACTGTCCCATAGTTAACAGTTATTGTGTGTTGTATCCCCAATTAACGATAGTTTGCACAGGAAATTGAATATGTTATGTTCAGACGAGATGAAAAAGCACAATTTAGTTGTTAAAAATTGACTCAGTCAAAGGTTCAAACGTTTACCCAATACAAATAAATAAATGAATGTCTAAACGAATTCATACGGCGATCCTGCAGTCTTCGTTAAAAAAACAGCCGATGCATAGCCGAAAACACCATAAACCCCTTGTCAAACCCTATCATACCAGGCAATGGTTATTCCATTTCAGTGAATGACTAGAGTCAATTGTCCGTAAATCGACAATGGCATGTTGGTTCTCATTTCCTTATACAAGGTCATATAAGCGTCAAGATTCAGCATTAAGATAACTCTCCAGCTTGTGAGAGCAGCCTTGGTATCTAGGATGTTATCTTGTAACTCCATTCACTTCATACATCTACCAGGATCAAAGTCACCCGCTGACATTTATTGCAAAGAACATTGTATTCAGCAATAACTATCCCTCGTGATATGAAATCACACTGTTTAAACATACAATAAAATTTAGTTTATGCAATAACATATGCTAAATCTACATTCAATAAAATTTACTGTCTTTTGACGACATTTTCAGAATAAATAAATTCTGCAGTGAAATCCTACCATACTTGTTAGTTATCATTTTCTGATGAAACCATGTCCTAGCGGCTCAACCATCAAGTCGCTAAGCTTACGGAAAATCGTAATGGCTAGATAGTAGTTACAGTCGGGTTAAGACACTGCTTTGAGGTAGCCCTTTTAAGCTCTTTATTTTAATATGATCACTTTACTGCGTAATGAAGAATTACGGTGATGCTAAATAAAAAAGTCTTTCTCATGTCAGCATGTTAAGCATTCTGGCAGTACAGGTTCACGTTGCCATGGTCTATAACTCTAATTTATTTATTTTTTAGATGCTGTTTGGTCATGTGACCTTGACTTCCTGTTTGAGCGTGAGCGCGCATCCACCAGCAATATCATCGGTCAGTCCAACATGACGGTGCTTTCAAATCTCTCATTCTACGTCGTTCCCACACCTCATCCACCAGTTGGAGGCTGGACACGTGAATCCACGTTGCATGTGGCATTTGTTTACATGGCAGCTGGGTTGCTGACGTTCGCCATACGATATTCGGCAGTTTTCTGGTTTACTAATAAAGTATTTAGTGCAATTTTTGCAACACAGTTGGTCTTCATGGCCGTAGAATCATTATTTGCTTTCTGCGGAACAGCAGTATTGTACAAATTTTCAGTAAACTATGACAAATATGAAGACAACATCAAAATAATACTTAAACCAGGAATTATTCTACTTTTGTACATTGTCAGCGGCGTGATTCTCATATTTTCAACATTTTTCGTGTTTAAATACGGAGCTAATTACTTCCAAAAGAAATTCGAAATAATTGACAAACGCCATCACCCGGAAGCATATCGCAAACAGGAAGTGATAGTGAACGGAAGTTGTCAGGACTATAGAACACATACTGCCGCAATGGTGTCGCTTGTTCTCCTAGGTATTCTGAAAGGTCCCATCTTGTATGATTTGGTAACTTTGTACAGAGAAACAAAAGATGCGTTAATTCTGACGTGCATTATCGTGGATGTATGCTATTTAGTATTTTGGGTAATTCTCTGGACAATATTAACCCTAAAACAACAGTGGCAATTCAGGATATTGGATTATATCCCTTTAAACCAGCCAGTATTTATGATATCTAACGAAAACCTTGTAAAGAGTGCTTCATTTCCTGGAGGCTCCATGGAGCTCCACGGTCAGTGCAAGAAAAAGAGACCGAGCTCATTACCGAGCGAGCTAACAACCAGTGAAAGTGGATTCGGTGATGCAAATTCTTCCGAAGATGAACGTGAAAGATTCGAACTTTCTTTGCCGCCATTAGCGGAAGTACCGGGTCTCATTAATTCCCGGAAGAAAGGGTCCACGCATTCTTTAGATAGAAGAAGCAAACATAGAAGAAACGGAAACCAGCGAGTGACGTTTCACGAGACGGTGAAACGTTCTACGTCCACTGATAGTGAATTGTGTGCCAGACGACAAATGAAGATTGCAGCAGACGTGCACGGAGGTGGTGCCATCTCTAGGCCGTACGCTCGCCCTGTTAGCAGAGAGAATAGAAGTCTTACGCCTTTAGAGATAGAGATATTAAGAAACCAGGGACCGGGAGCCAGACATTCCATCGGATCAACTCCAACTGGTCCCCAGTCTGTCCCGCTGAACAATACTTTGTATAAACACAATGCATCGTACTCTGATTTGGGAAGTACAAGCGAATACAGTGACAGGTCTAAATCTTTGAACACTGCTGATAACAGTTTAGAATACAACGATTTAACAATTAAGAATGACTATGCATACGGTGCACGGTTAAATTATAAATCATCCAATATGGAAACTCAAACAAATAACATAAACAACGTCAGTGATAAAACTTTAAACTCTAAGCCTTTAAATGGGACCCCAGCTCAGTCACCCGTGAAAGACACAAACAAAACATTATCAAATGACACTAATGGATTAGGTCGAAATCGTTTAAGTCCAAGAACTATAGAATTCATAGACAAAAAAGACATTACATTAAGCAGACGAGATTCAGCCAACTATTCGCTGACGTCATCACAGGAAACAGCTTCCAATGATTCGGATCAGGCTCATCAGACGCTTTGCAGCCAAGTATGAGCATCCCCAGTTTCTCGCTGCTTCACCCTTTTCATTTGCATATACTAAGATGAGCTGAGTTTTATAACATTAAAGATATTTATTCATGTTGGATTTCTTCATATTTTACCGCAAAGTTCTGTTTTAATGTTTGCTTTTTGAGCTCTTTTATATGCCACTTATGCCAGTTTTATTGTAAATTGCATTCACTTTGTTTTTATTTTTATTTTTATAATTTATGCATGTGCTTTAATGTTTTATGTTGACGATATGTGAATTTTATACAGATTGCAATAAACTGCAATAAATGCATGAAAGCATGGATATTTCGAAATTGACGTTCTTTACATCGGCTTGTTTCCACCAGTTTTTTAACAATCAAAGTTCATACTGATTTACAGTGGTATCATTATATTTCACGTGGATTAAATTTTTCGTATTTCTTGCCAAAAAAATGGAGCGATTTCAAATCCATGAACAATTTTACTGTGAAAATAATACAACAGCGCGAATGTAGGCCCGCGCGCTTAAAGAAAAATTGCGAAATTCGTACCCGCGAAATTGAATGATACCACAGTAGTTTAAGCTAACAGGTGTCATCTTAAATTTGACACTACTACTAACACGCAGCCTTCTGCAAGGAATAAACATCTGTATCATCTGAAACATTTGTTTAAGTGGTTTGAACAGACTGTAGTGATAGAAAGCCATGATGTTTTCGTTAATAGCCTCCATTTGAATCCAGTATGGCCTACGTATGAAATCAGACTATAACTAAGGACACAGCGTCTACAGAGAGTGGATGCTCTCTTGGGCATCGAACCAGCCATTACTCGATTGGGACCTTATATCATAACGCTAAGTCTCAGATTTCAAGCTTCTGGTTAGTTATATTTTATCCAAGTATTCAAATTGACCAGTCACTGTTTTATGATATTGGGCTTAGGCCACAGCTAATATCGCCACCTTTGTGCACAAATGGTTTAACTCTTTGTTTATTTCAATGGTACCTAAACCGTTTTTGCACTGAAGTGACGAAATTTGAGCTTAAAATCGAGTTCTCTAAACTTTTATTAAGGGTTTATCAACTACAGTACGAATGCAAACTCCAATTTTGCACTTTTCATGGCAAACTCATGCGAAAATTAATTATAAACTTCTTATGTTAAAATAATATTACCGCCTAGTTACTGACTGCAGCTTTGTCTGATGACTTTGTCCGAACAATTGTTATTGTCTCGAGAACACAATATAACAGAAAAACAGCACAAAAATATGGTTCGGTTTGATTGAGCCTGCCTGTCCACGAGCAGCATGGAAATGAATATTGTTGTGCACGCCCCTAGCCCCAAGTTTAGCGCAACACAATATTTACAGATACGTATTATCACGCTCAACGACCTTGATAACATGGCATAATACAGCAATGGTTGAATGTACGGGAAGACATTTTTACGATCCAACACGACATAAACATCAAGTCGGTGTATTTCTCTCTCGTTGTATAAAAACGATTTGATTCTAGAAACTGCAAGGTATTAGCAATTCTTATCTTATTTCTCTGGTCACCATCGGAATATCCAGTTAGATATCAAATATTTGATTTCACCAGAGACTGATCCAGGATCAGATGTTAGAGGAGTGCGCAGTTAAGGGCCAACATGTTACGTACACCTCTAGAAACAAAACCAAACATCTAAATATTTTTAAAAAGTTAATGGACGTTTGGGGTCTTTCCCAAAAGAGCACTTAGCTATTATTGTATTTGATTTCTGTTGTTTTTTTGTTATTAATTTTCCTCATATATAGAGAGGGTGGGGTGGGATGCCTCCCCATCTAAATTCACTGGTGTTGATTACACCATTTCCTATCTCCCAGATGTACGGACATACAGAGATCCTTATCCTGTCACACTATGTTTTCTTTTTTTTCCAATGCATTATTTACCCAGCTTCAATTTCATTGATGGTTTGTTCAACTTCTTTTACTATCCTGTGCCTACCTAGTCTATCATGCCTCCCCGTACACCGATTCTTGCATCCGGATATATTCGTCTATATCCTCTATGCTACAACTGTCCGAAAACTGGCCTATGCTTGATGCTAAATGTGAAATTCGATTAATTCAATTGCAAGATACATGTACCCAACCCAACGAAGTAAAAGAAAACGTGAACAACTAGCTTTTTGGAAAAATATTACTTGTGTGGCAATTTTCCCTTACAACAGGTTTTTTTATACATAGTAAGGATGTCGTAAATGCTAATTCTTTATGAACGTTAATAAAAATTAGAGCGTAATAATTATATAATAATAACATTAATAATATTAATTTGAGAAAAGTTTTGTTCTTTATCATCGATGAACGTGCTGCGAGGACTGTAGACGGTCTAAATAAAGAGAGGAAGTATTGTAATCATTCACACTTACAATACACACTTGATATACAATATTTTGTATGTCAGTTCAACTTTCTCCCCGTCGAACTTTATTCACATTCCATGTAATCTCGTTAACTTTATTTTCTATTTCAGAGGAAGCCACCGTCGTGAACAGTTAACAAGTACTGTCGTCAGAGTTGAAGTGTTAGCAAGCAAAGAAAGATAATCCCTGCAATCTTGGATAACATGACGTTTGATGACCGGAGGAGTTACCTTTCCTTGTACAGCAATATAATTGCTTGGATATCAAAGTAACCATGTACTTGAACGAAGGAAGCAGATATTTATTCCGGATAGTGTGCTGATTGCTGAACTAGTCGCATTGGTAATGGATATCTGGGACAGCCCGTAATACTAGTAGTCCTTAGGTGTTAGCATACAGGATCGGATGCAGGATTTCCAGAAAGGGGGCTCGTTTGGGGCATTCTAATGGTTGTAACATGATATTATCCGAATTTATGGCCAAAATCGTTATGAAAGTGTAATATTGCTGACAAAAGTCCGAGAAACCCCCATTAAATCCCCTCTGGAATAGCCCCTGGCAAAACCTATTTACTGAAAAACAAACGAAGACTTCAAGAACGACTTATTTTGACTTCATTACTGACGCAGAAATTATTTGCAGTCAGGTCAGGCATTTGTTATATACATGCTTTAAAAAACATTATTAAATTCTTGTGATTTTTGCATTATGATGTGTATAAATTAGCTAAATTGTAATTTCAGGACCCTCCTCTTCCCAACACTATAGCTCAATTTGCCTGGTCGCCATTTCACCTAATCAGATGCTTGTACTTCTACATGTACTATTATAATTTAAATTTTGATACAGTCAAACTTTGTTTGCTCGAACTCCGTGGGACCGGCAGATTTTGTTCGAACGATCGGTACTTAATGCATTATCTCACTTAGTTCGAGGGGTCCATGGTCAGTAGTTGAGAAATGTGTACTGTACAATAAAAAAGATAACATTTCTAGTTTTAAAGTATTATCTCATCAGGTTAAAATACGACAAGTATACATGTTAATCGAGAAAACATTAATATATTTTCGTCGTTGCGCAGTGTTATTGTGCCTTTAATGTAAAGGAAATATATTATAACGAATGTTAAATATATCCATTTAAACTGCTATTGCAGTTGTCATTGTACTGTCATTAATAAAAAAGAAAATTATTAAAATCTCTCTAACGACAAAAATGCAGTTCAATAAAACATTGCAAAAATCAATGTTATTAATGTATGTTTATGTTACATACGCAAAGAAAAGTTAGAACAGTAAAGAAAAGGAGTTAGACATAAAAAAAATCCTTAAAATTGACAACCAATAAAAAAAACGAAGCAACACTTAACATCAAATTAAATGTCTTCCTGACTAATGAGTCCTTTTGGTCTAACAAATATAAACAATGTGAGATATTTGTAAAAGTGTGTTTGACCTTAATTTCCTGGTCGCGAAAATGGAAGACAAAAATAAAATGTTGATTTCCCTCCTCATAATTGAAAGTTCTTTTCAAGGACCTTATATATTGTTGTCAGTATCATTTTACTCATGTGGGCAGTTGAATTGTTGTGTTGCTTCGTTTTTTGTGTTTAGTTGCCAATAGAATTATAGGGATTTGTTTAGGTCTAACTATATTTTCGTACTTTTCTAACTTTTCTTAACATGTGTAAAATAACCCTATACTAGTATTGGAAGTACATTGTGTCGATTGAGAGAATTTGATATTTGTCTTTTTTGACTATGACATAGCAATGACGAAAAGAGAAACGCCTTAATCAGATAGTTTCGGATTTCGTATTTGATTCTACCCTAAAAAAAGGCGCAATCGTGGCTGCCCCAACCATAACAGGATGATTGTCCTACACACAGGTTTTTGTGCATGTACTTAAATTGATAAAATTGTTTTCGTTGCCACCACAGCCGGAATATGTGAATGGAAGACATTTGCCCTGAGTGTTATCGAAGTAGTATCTGGTGAGACGATCGGTACAGCTGCCATAGAGAGCCTGATAATAACAGATCTGTAGTTTACGGGGCTGAGCATTAGAAGACAGTGTTGTCGTATCTGTGCATTTCTGTTCGCAGATCTGCAAGTTCGAAAACAGGTTATCGTTTCCGCCGCAACCTAGGTATGTAAACTGACGGCAACACTCACAGTGTTTGTCGTAGTAGTACGCTGTGGTGACGTTGTTGTTGCAGTTAACCCCGCCGTCAGGACGCGACCGGCTACATGGACTACGTGTTGCAGGTGGTTCACAGGTGTTCTGGCAATCAGCCATAGACGGAAATCGGTTTTCGTTGCCACTACTGCCACGGTAGCTAAACATCTGACAGGTTCTTTGGTCTTTGTTATAAAAGTACTGATTGATAGCGTTTGTGCCTTGCCCTTGGTCTAGTGGTTGGTAGCAAATACATCTTAAGTTACATTTCTCTTTTGTACTGAAGTTGTTGAGATTTCCATTCTTTCCGTAATAAAAGAATTGATTACATGTTCTCGTGATACGGTCAAAGTAGAACTTCTCTATTTTCTCGTTTCCAGTTCCAACTGTTTTCTCCAAGCTGCATTCTGAAATTGCAAATATCTCAGCATCAGACATAACGAAACTAAAAAGGTTAGTCCGGAATATTGAAATCAGTTATCAGTGCAAAGACATTTTTAAACTGAGCACAGAAGTGAAAAGATTTATAAAATTGGTTCAATCGTTGCTGAGAAACTTTCAGTTAAATTCTGATCAAAATGTATGCTGGAAGCCGTTTTGATGTGACCAGTGACATCATCAATTTATGTGCACTAACCGATTTTTATTAATATTTTTATTACAGAATTAATTCACAGGAAATACTTAAAACCACATTATAATAAACTTCCAACATAATTATGCTAAGACCTAATGTTTAACTGAGATTTTCTTAATTAAGTTTATATATTTTGTGCACAAGAACTAATGATGTCACTGGTCACCATTCAAAATAACTGCCCCAAAAAGCAACACAGGCAATTTCAAACAGCCGTATTTCAGCTATTTGTGATCCGATTTTCAAAATACTTTAACAGTTTTGATGAAAATGTGTTGATCGTTGCAATCAAATAAAGTTTACAAAAACTTGGTATGTCCCTTAAATGATTTAAGTTCTAAAAACAATAAAGTGTAAAATTCCTAAGCGGACAAAAATGACCACCTCTGGTACTGGACAGATGTGGGCTGAAGGTTATAAAGCTGAGCATGGAAACGATTCTTAAATCTCAAGCATCTGATTGGCTGAAATGGCGACCATTCGCCGTTTCAGCCAATCAGATGCTTAAGATTTGAGACTTGTTTCCAATCTCAGCTTTATAACCTTCAGCCCACATCTGTCCAGTACCAGAGGTGGTCATCATAGAAAGGGTTTCACTGTATTGTTCTTTGTGCAGAAATTCAATTCTCAAACGGTAGACATCGAAGCAAGATTGGTCTGACTCTAAGTCTGACTGTAACCTGTTCTTTTATCGTAATGTCAAAGGTTTAAATAGAACATAGCTCAAAACATAAACACATATACATTTAACCTAACTTCCCCAGAAAAGCTCCTTCAAAAAGCTCCTGTGTGCATTACGCCACCCCCCTCACCCAATGAGCATGCTTCGTCTTGTTAACAATATGCCGGGTCATTGTTAGGTATGTGTTTCTGTTTGGAAATCACGCGTGCAACACGAAACTGACATGTAATGTTCGAATATTTTTCTTCGTCAAATATTCACGCTCGATTTATCTCGTTACTAATCGAGCAACTTGCTAGAATCAACCGTTGATATCCGACGATTGATATTTTAACGCCTGTACTTAGAAATAGCAAGTGGTACTCTGCAATTTTAAAGTCAATGGGCGTCGCCATGTTTGAAAACAATCTTTTTGTTGACTTACATCGTAAGTCTATTTCTAAACATTGGAAATTGAAAGTTTGCTGTCCTAGCGGCACGTTTAAATAGCGGGTTGAGGTACAATGGCATTTGACACACTGAAAGGAATGTATAATTTGAGACTCTTACCCGGTCCTGGTTGTTGGCTTTTGCCGAATCCTACTTGCGGTACATTTCTGTTTGGTTGCATATGCAGCTGCGCTAAACTGATGGTAATATTTGCGGCGTATAGCACCAAGATACTCAGAGTAAGATGTCGGACCTTCATCTTTCTGAAAGGAAAATTTTGTTTGTTTTGTTTTATTCTGAAATAACGAATTACATTCTCAAGATATGTAACCAATCACTGTCCAGCACACCACTCAGCACCAGCACACCACTAGGCCCCAGAACACCACTCGGCACCAGCACACCACTAGGCTCCAAAACACCACTCAGCACCAGCAAACCACTAGGCTCCTGCACACCACTCAGCACCAGCACACCACTCGACAACAGAACACCACTCGGCACCAGCACACCACTAGGCTCCAGCATACCACTCGACACCAGCACACCACTCAGCACCAGCACAACACTCAGCACCAGCACACCACTAGGCTCCAGCATACCACTCGGCACCAGCACACCACTCAGCACCAGCATACCACTCGACAACAGCATACTACTCGGCACCAGCACAACCACTGGGCTCCAGCACACTACTCAGCACCAGCACACCACTTAACAACAGCACACCACTCGGCACCAGCACACCACTCGGCACCATCACACCACTTGGCACCAGCACACCACTCGGCACCAGCACACCAATGGTATCAGCACACTTCCCGGCACCAGCACACCACAAGGCTCAAGAACACCATTCTGCACCAGCACACCACTCGGCACTAGCACACTTATATGCACCAGCACACCATTAGGCATCAGCACACTTCCCGGCACCAACACAACGACACCAGCACACCACTCGAAACCAGCACACCACTCGGCGCAATCACACCACTTTGCACCAGCACACTCCTAGGCTCCAGCACACAACTCGACACCAGCACACCACTCGACACCAGAACACAACTGGGCACCAGCACACCACTCGGCACCAGCAAACCACTAGGCACCAGCACACCACTCGACACCAGCACACCACTTTGCACCAGCACACCACTCGACACCAGCAAACCACTCGGCACCAACACAACACTAGGATCCAGCACACCACTCGACACCTGTAGACCACCAGGCTACAGCACACCACTCGGCACCATCCCACCACTAGGCTCCAGCACACCACTCGACACCAGCACACTATTTGGCTCCAGCACACCATTCGGCTCCAGCACACCATTCGGTACCAGCACACTACTAGGCACCAGCACACCATTTGGCACCAGCACACCACTCAAAATCAGCACATCACTCTGCACCAGCACGCCAGTCGGCACAGCACACTACTCGGCACCAGAACACCACTCGACACCAGCACACCATTCGCCAAATACACATACATGTATATAAAAATGATATATAACCCGCGGAGAATAATTATAATGGAACCTTAACTGCGGAGAGTAGCCACTGCGGAGAATGATTATAATGGAACGAAACTGCGGAGAGTAGAAATTGCAGAGAATAATTATAATGGAACGTAAACTGCGGAGAGTAGCCAATGCGGAGAATAATTATAATGGAACGTAAACTGCGGACAGTAGAAATTGCGGAGAATAATTATAATGAAACGTAAACTGCGGAGAGTAGAAATTGCGGAGAATAATTATAATGGAACGTAAACTGCGGAGAGTAGAGTAGCAATTGCGGCGCTTATTAACGTTAAATCAAACTAAAATAATACTAGTATATACTTTCATTTCTTACTTCGGGTTAACGTGAAAACCTGACATTTATTTATTTTTATTGCAAGCGTAACGTTGGTAAAGAAATGAAGTTTATTTTTAATTTAAAGACGATTGCGGTAGTTTCCGATTCACATAATTATTATGAATTTTACATGAGCACTGTTTGCGTATTTAAAGTTTGCAATTGTTTTGTTTCAGGGAAATGTAGACCGTGTAATTGTTTGGCACGGGAGAGACTGTATTTGTTGAATAATACATTTGTTTCAACTTTGTTCCACGACTGGGGTTACCATATTCGATAGTGTCATGCAAACGGTAAAAACGTAAAATAAATAACGAGAAATAACATGAAAACGAGAACTACCGTAAACACGATGTTCGTGAAGTTGGCCGCCTAGCAGCATAGCAGCCTAGCAGCCTGTCAGCGTGAAGTTGGCCGCCCAGCAGCCTGGAAGCGTGAAGTTGGCCGCCCAGCAGCCGAGCAGCCACAGCAGCGTGAAATGGACGCCCAGCAGGCTAGTTGATACTTTGGCTGCTGGATACTTTGGCTGCTGGGCTGCTGTGAGGGCTGGGATAGTTTGGCTGCTGAGCTGATGTGGCGGCTGGGCTACTTTGGCTGCTGGGCGGCACACTTCACGCTCCCAGGCTGCTAGGCTGCTGGGCGGCCAACTTCACGCTGCCAGGCTGCTGGGCGGCCAACTTCACGCTGACAGGCTGCTAGGCGGCCAACTTCACGAACATGCAAAATCGTCAAAAGTTTACATGCTAAGTTTAACGATTGAATGCTCTGTCTACATAGTATAGTCACACATAAAAAGAAAATTCTGTTTGCACTACAAGTTTTTAATTACTGGTAAACAAAATTATTTAACGCTTCTCTGCAACATTTTGCGACCATCTTCTAAAATAATTTCAGAATTTCAGCATTTGTTTTTGACACTGAAAGCGAAAGAAGAAGGGAAAATGTACTTCCCCACATTTCATTAAAACCTGAGACATTATTTTTACAAAGTGCCTCAAGATATTGTAGATTATTGTTTAATTGATAAATTTATTGATTTGTTTACACAATTATGTTATTTCCTTAAAGTTTGAACCCATCACACTAAAACAGTGGAGTAGCGTGTAAAATTCTTATACCTCGCAGTGTATATTCTCGCTTATATTTCAACCATATTATCAAAAGATCAGAAAAGAGTAATTTTGCAAAACATGTGGAATTCTTTAAATTTAAAATTAATTAAAATAAAAAAAGAAAACAAACAGAAGTATTACCTTATTATCTCTTTCTGGTTTGAAAGCTATTTTTCCCCAAAAAATTGACAGTTGTAGCAATTTTTGTACAGTGTATTGTCTTTAATGATTCTAACGTCTTACATATACCATTTTTAGCGATATTCCGTTAACGTCTGTGGTTTTTCGACGTATTATACATCATTTTCGTTAATAATGAATGACCCATGCCCCGTTTGACCAATGGACGAGTAAATAACGTTGACGTTAAAAGTGATAAATCTGTCAACGACATCGCAAACAACTAAACAAATTAATAATGGCCAAGTCAGAGCCTAATATTGCCGACACACTGAAATGTTTACGCAATTTATATTCCTTGCCAGTCAAGGAATTAACAAGTGTGGATCTTGATACTACATCATTTTTCATGTTAGTCATTAGTTAACCATTCACTGAAAAAGATATTGCAGCATTTAACCTTAATTACTTCGTTAAACGACATTTATATCCGGGCCCATTATCATTAAACGGAGACTGGTAACCAGTTTCAAAATCTCAACAACTTACTGGCTTACACTCTCTTTCACTATCGGCTTATATACATTGTGTGTAAAGTGTGTGTAAGGAACGACAACTCTGCGAAGGAGATTGACTGGCTGAAATGGAGACAGAAATGGGTACGGGTCTACATTTCAGTCAATTGATTGATATTTGAGACTGGTCTACAGTTTAAGCTTAGTGATATTGGGCACGCGACGATAAAACTTAAAGACAACCTCAATGGCACCCATTACATGAATCCCATCTTTAAATACCCCAAAATCGTTCTTGTCTGTTTTAATGGCTAGTCGTTGATTAAAATAGAAGTTTTGGAACTTAAAATGGGAATTTTAAACAAATGTTGCCAATAAGTCCATTAAGGCCATATAAATTATTTTTGTGTTTCTTTTTTCAACTTAATAACTTAATTTTCAAGATACTAACTTAAATAATAACTTGATTTTTTTAACTTTTTAACTAGCATTTTGAAGACACTGTCTTGAATTTTCAACATACGTAATACCTTGAACTTTTTACGTACTTACTAGAATATTCAAAATAGTAACTTGAAATTTCAAGATACTGATTAGAATTTGCAACATAATAACTTGAATTTTCGAATTATTGACTTGAATTTTTAAGATAATAACTTAAACTTTATTTTAAAGTTTAAGGTTATTACTTGGATCTTCAACATTTCAACATACTCACTTGAACGTTCAACTTATTAACTTGAATTTTAATATTTCAACTTGAATTTTAAACTTTTATTATCTTGAATTTTCGAATTTTCAGGAAACTATCTTTAACTTTAACTTATTTACTTAAATTCTCGACATACCAACGTGAATTAAAAACTTATAATCATGAATTTTTTATATACTATCTTGAAATTTCAACTTACTTACTTGAAGCGTTAGTACGTTAAAATTTCAAGACTGTACATAGGCGTAGCCAATGGGGCAGCAGTGGGGCGGCCGTCGACCCAATACTTCGACTAGCCGCTCCAAATTATTTATGTAGCCTTAAGTTTTGGCTACACTGATGGCAGACATCAATTAGCTGCGCGCGACAGGGCATTCACGTATGCAGATGACAGCAGGGTGTTAATTTTGTTTATTGTATTTTTCTGATGTCAAGTAAATAATAATTGGCGACATGTTATATCATTTTTGTGTCCAATTTTATCAAGTACTCCATGTATCATAAATGTTGAAAATATTATTCTTAATCCATAATTGCATGTGATCAGGGCTGAAGGTTATAAAACTGAGATTAGAAACCAGTCTCAGCTTTATAACCTTGGGCACAGATATGGATGCTCCTTATCATCCCAGGGTCTTTCAATCCAAGGTATTTTAATCTAAGACCCTGATCAACATAAGAATGTTTATTTTCTGTATTAATTCATGAACAATTGTAAGATTCTAAAATCAATTAATGACGCAGATGACCACTTTTGACTTTTTATTTGGAGTATGTCTTGGTCAAGTCGTTCTGCGCAACAATGACATTAGTTGTGTATGTTGGCTACGTTTTCACTACAGATCATGTCAGCTACGATCTGTTCATGCCATGATATAATAATTTATTTTGTTATTTATTAATTATTCATTGAGAATTTGAAATGCAAGAACAAAAAAACAACCTTTTTAAATAATATCCTTTGAATTTGATTGTCATAAAATTGCATATAATTGCACTGTTGTGACATTTATTTTTTTACGTGGAAGAATCCGCAATATGCAATTTTTGGCCGCCCCAATATTCTAAACTTGCCTACGCCCATGCTGTATATTGAAAATTCAAGATAATAATTTCGAAATTCTTCTCTCTGTGATTGAAATGGAACACGTGCGCCTCTGTCATACACTAAAGCGTGACCCTGTTGCCGGCATGATACAAACTATTTAAGCGGAAATAACAACACAACAACACATATATCCTTTAATTGTGCATTCAAATTTCTGCCAAAGTATTGAAAATTAATGATCGTTTACTAGATAATATTGATTTGTTTTTTAGAGATCCGACTTCAAACAGTTTGATTCGAGTGCAAAATACATACTGATTAAGGGCACGCCACACTCCTCCCAATCCTATTCATCGATAAAAAGAAAATTATCAAAATCTCAAAAACGGCAAAATGCCGTTAAATAAAACTTTGCACAAATGTATGTTATTAATGTATCTTTGTTTTGCAGATGGTAAGACACATTAGAACAGTAAAGAAAAATAGCGAGATCTAAAACTTCCCTCAACTTCTATTTACATAAATTCACAAAAACTAAACAACACAAAACATCATTTTAAATGCCCACATGAGTAATATGATACTGACAACAATTTATTGTGTCCTCGTGACTTACTCATGTTAACTTTACGAGATATTAGTAAAAGTGTGTTTGACCTTCAATTTTCTGGTCGCTTCCTGGTCGCGTAAATGGATGACAATCACTGATTTCTCTTTAAGTAGTTGAAAGTTTTTAACAAAGTACACAACATTTTCTTGTCAGTAACATTGCACTCACGTGGTAATTTAAAATTATGTTTTGTATCGCGTAGTTTTTGTGAATTTATGTAAATAGAATTTTAAGGAATTTTAAGGTCTAGCTTGTTTTCTTTACTATTCTAACGTGTCTTACTGTATGCAAATCAAGATACATTAGTAACTTTCATTTGTGCAAAGTTTTATTGAACGGCATTTTGCCACTATTGAGATTTTGATAATTTTCTTTTTATCGATGAATAGGATTGGGAGGAGTGTGGCGAGCCCTTAAGACTGTGCGCGTGTCCTCGATTTAACACACATATTCGAACGGGATATAACGGTTGTGGGTTAAACTCAGACCACACGCTGGCCCAGACCATACCCCGGAAACTAACGATTGTGTACAGGAATCTTCGCTCGTTTCCGACAATCGCCTAAAACGATAACGGTGACTATGCTCCTACTAACTTTATTTTATAATATGTAATAATACGTTATTTTTAATGCGGCAAACAGTAATATATGATAAACTACAATATATAGTAACATCCGAAACAAATGCATTTAAAGATTAAAAGAACAACAACTATAGCCAAACATTCATGTGCAATCAGGAACACAAGTGTACACTGATTATTGCATCCGGCAACATTCGGATATATCCACTCGCTGCCACTGTCTTTTACTTTTTCTCATTTCATAAATAACTCTAAAATAGAGATATAGCTATGAATCTGCCACACATTTTTCCTAATCTTTTGGTACCTAGATAGAGTAATGAATCTTATTGGAACACAAGTTACCTTGGACACGGAAATTGAATCGGCGAGAAATAAGCAAGAATTTTCAGGGTAAAGTGCTGGGAATTGTGTAATTTTGTATGTTTGTCGCCAAGAAAGGTAGGTTTTTGTCAAACGAAACACTATTTCGCAGCAAAATGATCGAACCTTCCTTATGGTATTTAAGTGCAGCTCTGAATAAAAGATAAAGAGTAGTTAACATTTTCCCCAACTAAACATAAAACATCGCCTTCGTATTTCCTTGACTAATATGACCATATAAACGCATGATCGACACATGATCAATGAAAGACAAAAGTAGGGCAACAACCCAACGGCTTGATACCCGCCGACACGAATAGTGATTTAATTTAAACAAAAATTCGTTTCTTCGCCTCTAAATTTCGTTATTTCGCCTTTAATATTTCGTTGCGTATATTGTATGTATATTCTCCTCGAAAGTCAAAATGCGAACACACGACAAAGCAGTGTTTGACCTTTTCTGTGTTCGTGTCTTTAACATCTCGATCCGCCGCGACACGAACGTACATGGACATTTCGCCTAGCCGAAACGGAATGGCAGATATCTACTATCATATTCAAATATACACCGTTATATAGAATTTGAAGGAATTTTAGATCAAATTTTTTTCTTTACATAAATACTATTTATTTGTCAAAGTTTAAGTGAAATGGATGTTGTTTTTAACAATTTAAAAAAAAATAGCGATGAAAATGCAATGAGAACTGTAGACGGCCCGTAATAGAGTGATTATGTATTTGAAATCATTCAAACTGGGAATATTGTTGGTCGGTTTAACATTCTTAACACCGAGCTTTAACCTCATTTATTGTAATTTCTTAAGGGCCCCCTTCACTCCTTCTTGCGCGTTCGATAAAAAAAGAAAATACAATGTATATCTAATCAAAATCTCAATAACGGCATAAAGCCTTTTAATAAAACTTTGCACAAATGAATGTTACTAATGTATCTTTATTTTGCATATGGTAAGACACGTTAGAACAGTAAAGTAAGAAGCTGGACCTGAACGTGCATGAGGAGTGTAGTGGACCCCTTACTTTGTTCCTTGATTGGGACACCCCGTCTGATTGATGTGAAAAGTTTTGTTGAGTTTGGCTCATGTACCTACTTTAATTGCTAAGTTAAGCACCGGAAGCAATAGATTGGTATATTTTGACATTTAAAACATAAGTGTGACATTGGGTTTTATGGCAGTGCCATCGTTAATAAACTTGACACTTTTATGAAATTTGGTTGAAGAAATTGCTTTGATATACTCAGAAAACCAGGTCTCAAGATGATAAAACTGAGAATGGAATACGGTATCAAATCTCAAGAATCTGATTGGCTGAAAAGGCGGCAATTTCAGCCAGTCAGATGCTTGAGATTTGAGACTGGTTTCCAATCTCAGTTTTATTATCTTCAACACTAATTTGTGACGAGGCGATTACTATATGTACGCGATAGCCCGGAATCGGGAGAGGTGGTTATTTTGCTTGTGTTTAAAGTTGCCCAATTCAAATCGTGTTCAGGTGGAAAACTTCAATGTCTCAGATGTGATTTATTAGTCGGCGGCCCATGAGGCCGTCGACTATATTTGTGCTTACTTTTTGAATTTAATTTGAGGGGATAATGCTATAATTTCAGAAATGTTTGTATTTTGTTCTGATATGTATTAATGAGAGTTGTTTTGCAAAAAAAAACGTATTAACAAATGTTTAACGAATCGTACCATAGGAACTGTTTGACATCGCTTTTTAAGATTTTTTTTTAATTATTTTTTTTTATTTTTCAAATAAGTTCTCCTAAGCACGTGACTATTTTTGAAAACAACGGTAGCCGGTCCTCCCGTTTAATCGGTCAGGGATGTTGACTGTTGCATTGCATATGTACATGTTTGTAGTTGTGGAAGATAATTCATGAGGGTTTTGTTCGGAAACAAAGGTGTGAATAAATGTACAATTGTGATACTGGTCATACATGTACATAGTTTTTAATCGTACATTGCAAGACGTAGTTTCCGTATAATCGGCCAGGGATGTTGACCTTTGCACTGCGTCTATACCTATGTGTGAACTTGTGGTGCGTAATTGGTGAGATTGTTTTTCGGGACAAAACGTAATTATACTATAAAATTATGATACTGGCCGTACGTTGCAGTATGAACACTTCCTAAACGTAATAATAAACCTGGATATAACAGGAAAACAATTTCAAAATACCTAACGTAAACAACAATACTCCTTTTGGCATTTGATCCCATCCCTACCAATAACTTAAAAAGCAAACAATGAATATCCTAACAACACAACCATAAATAGATTTAAGGTTCTGTTTGCTTGTGCAATAATATATATATTGCCTTTCCATTTTTTAGACTGGCGCGCATGTCTTAAGTAACGATGCCTTGAACACGGCGACGCGCCGTCGTTATCTTCGGGTGTATCATTGCGACCACGAGAGTGTATCAAGTAAGTGGGATATTGTGGTCACCGCGAGAGCAGGCCGAAATGTTCTGCACAAGTGTGAAGCACAATGCAGCACACCATTCCACGAATTCTGAGCGATTGATAGTAAGTTTCCGTGTAATTTTGGAGCATCCATGCCAAAAACGCCAGCTAACAAATGTAGAGTGAAATCACGACCAGCTACGGCAGTGAACAAGCAACTGGATATGCATGAGTAGTTTAGTTACGCCTGAAAGATTTCGTAGTTGTGTGGCATAAAAAGTAGTGCATTTTAAGAAAATACAAATGATTCGAGAAGGAATGCGAACTTTGAAAGATAATGCTACAAATAAAAACAAGAAAACAATTTAATGTTGTTGTTCGAACAACTATGAAAGGATATTAAAAGAACGATTAAAACAAATCAGTCACGTGACAAGCGGGAGATAGCGTGGGTTGCCATTTCGGTAAGGTTGGAATAGTTGTTGATCGAGATTTTGCTCGGCTTTCGAGGACCGGTCCGGGCATCGTAAATTAATTTAATTTCAGATTGTGAGTGGGTTTTTTCCACCTTATCAAGAGTGAAGACAAAGCTTAGAAGCAGACTTAACAATTCAACATTAAATTCATTGTTAATGATATCCATGGAAGGTCCTGATGTACTGAAGTTTGATTATAATAAGGCAGTCAGCACTTGGGTCCAAGAAAAAAAGAGGCGTCTGAAAGTTTAATCCTAATCCTGTCAGTTGTAATGAAACACCGAGTTTGATATGTGTGAGATGTATCTTGGACAATGAAGGTGAAAAACTAACTATACAGAGTATATAGTTGACATTGTAACTTGATGAGTTCAGATCAGTTTATGTAATTAAAACACATGTTGACATACTGTTAACACATTGTTTCACATTATTTATGTTTTTTAACTTTGTACCTTTCTTGGCTCTAAAGAGATAAAAAAACATCTATGTACTATATACCGTTGTTGCAGTAAACTTTGGTACAAATATAAAACTGTATAAAATGATAGTTAAAAAATAAAGTTTCGCGAGCTAAAATCCACGAACAGTCCAGCGACAACCCTTCCAAAAATCCTGGGGAGACCGTAAGTAAGTTGGCGAATATTTTTGTTAATGCACTGTTGCGATCGACGTAAAAATTAAGATTGTAACTGTTTCTTAAGGTACGTGAGCCTTGTGCATTTCATTGTTGACACTACTCAGTTGTGGCCGAGCCTGATCATCGTTATTCTAGCAAAATTTAACCACTAATCATACGCTCCTGCATCAAAAAGACCCCCAACCTAAGATTAAGGTGAAAAAAAGTGATACCTAATTTCCTTGCATCAAAATACAAGTACCTGCATCTATTGAAATCCCTGAATATACTGAATTATTTGCTAATGTTGATGTAACTGTCGCAAAGTTTAACGAAAAAATCACACATAGTTTCATATGTTTAAAGTAATGATATCTGTGCAGAGCAAGTTCGATTCAACCAGCGCGCCAGTCTTTCAACGCTTTCAGCGCTTTGATTTCCATTGTTGTAACTACGTGAAAATTTTTCTCGCGTCGACTTGATGCCTTGCATCAAAATTTTTCTTACATTAATTGTACTACTATGGTATGCCTATAACTGACTGAATAGGAGCAAATTTCGCCAAAATTTTGGAATAATAAATACATGTGAGGACCTGTTGTGAACGTATATTGTTTTCTTAGAAAAATAATAAATATAAGGAATTTATCTCTGTATCCTCTTTTTCGCTTGATTTCATTTGGCGCTCACTGTCTTCATTGTTAAAATTTTTGGCGCGGTGAGCGGTTTTCTGAATTTATTTTTAACGCGAACAACTTTTGCTTTAAATGTATTCATTCGTACATTTACTATTACCCGGCGGTAGATTTTGTTCGAACGATCGGTACATCGAGCAGTCCACGGTAAATAGTTGAGAATTGGGTATTGTACAATAAACAAAGATAACAGTTCTAATTTTGATGCATTATCTCATTTAGTTCAAGGGGTCCATGGTCGGTAGTTGAGATTTAGGTACTGTACAATAAACAAAGATAACATTTCTAATTTTGATGCATTATCTCATATAGTTTAAGGGGTCCATGGTCGGTAGTTGAGATTTAGGTACTGTACAATAAACAAAGATAACATTTCTAATTTTGATGCATTATCTCATATAGTTTAAGGGGTCCATGGTCGGTAGTTGAGATTTGGGTACTGTAAAATAAACAAAGATAACATTTCTAATTTTTAATGTTTTATCCCATTAAAAATACTAGTATACATGAGTATATTATCCAACAATATTGACCTGGCACTCTTGCATTTAACCTTATAGTCGTCAAATCTCGTAAACGTTACTGTCTACTTTTAAATCGATGTGAATTTAGCGTAGTCTGTAAAGGTGTTCAATTCAAGAATATAGATGTAAATTGATTCATGTAAGTTCGAATCCTGGTACAACCAATTTTTTAAATTTTAAAATTGCCATTTTCATAAAACTTGTGCACACCGTTTATTTCTGTGTATACTAGTTGTGTAGTATTTTAGTAACTGCATATTTAGCATGTATAGGCTACACTACAGTAAATTGCACGTTTAGCATTTACGATCGCATATTTTCACCGAAAATGTAGAAAAACGCTATTTAAAATGAATCCCTAATTCAGATGTAGTAAAAAGATTTCAAATTTATTATTGCAGTTAAATTCCAAAACATTAAAAATTAAAAAACATGTGCAGTTTTGTAAGGATTCGAGTCGGAGATCTTCACATCTGTAGTCCGGCATGTATACTTATACACCTCAACTCTCTCACGTCTGAAGTGTACAGATATATCGATATATTCACTGGTAATAAAGATACCAGTGTTTATCAAATGACCTTCACGAAATTTAATGAAGTGCCGGGACTGAAGGTTATAAAGCTGAGCAAGGAAACCAATCTCAGATCTCAAGGATCTGATTGGCTGAAATGGCGACTGGTCGCCATTTCAGCCAATCATATGCTTGAGATTTGAGACTGGTCCATATAGTTGGACAAAACCACTAATCACAAGACAAATCTTGTGGAAATAAAGGTAGGGGGATTGCGCACTTCTATATTGCCTTTAACGTAGAAAATATAAAACGAAAAATGAATTAGCAATGACGAAAGTAGAAACGCCTTAATCAGATTGTTTCGGATTTCGTATTTGATTCTACCCTTAAAATGGCGCAGTTGTGGCTGTCCCAACCATAACAAGGGGGTTTTCCTACCCGCAGGTTTGTTTGCATGTACTTAAATTGATAAAATTGTTTTCGTTGCCACCACAACCGGAATATGTGAATGAAAGACATTTCCCCTGAACGTTATCGAAGTAGTATCTCGTGAGACGATCGGTACAGCTGCCATAGAGAGCCTGATAATAGCAGATCTGAGGTTTAGAGGGCTTAGCAGGGAGCTTAGCATTAGAAGACAGTGTTGCTGTATCCGTGCATTTCTGTTCGCAGATCTGCAGGGAGGTAAACAGGTTATCGTTTCCGCCGCAACCCAAGTACGTAAACTGACGGCAACACTCACAGTGTTTATCGTAGTAGAATGCTGTGGTGGCGTTGTTATTGCAATTAAAACCGACGTCAGGACGCGACCGGCTACATGGACTACGTGTGGCAGGTGGTTCACAGATGTTCTTGCAATCAGCCAATGACGGAAATCGGTTTTCGTTGCCACCATTACCACGGTAGCTAAACATCTGACAGGTATTTTGGTCTCTGTTATAAAAGTACTGATTGATAGAGTTTGTGCCTTGCCCTTGGTCTAGTGGTTGGGAGCAAATACATCTTAAGTTACATTTCTCTTTTGTACTAAAGTTGTTGAGATTTCCATTCTTTCCGTAATAAAAGAATTGATTACATGTTCTCGTGATACGGTCGAAGTAGAACTTCTCTATTTTCTCGTTTCCAGTTCCAACTGTTTTCTCCAAGCTGCATTCTGAAATTGCAAATATCTTAGCATCAGTCATAAGAAAATTGATGGTAAAAAACGTTAGTAAATTCCTTATTGTACGAAAATGGAGAAAAGCGAACGTGTACAGTAAAACAGTACAACCCCTCATATAGATCACCCCGAAATTAAGACAACTTCGATAATAAGACCATTATTTCAATGTCCCTTTTAACAGTTTTTGAACAATTTTCTTCTCCTGTATCAAAACCACTGCTTCCAGTCCCAGAGGTGGACATAACAAAAAAGGTTTCACTGTATTGTTCATTTAACAGAAATTCATTACTCATAAGAAAGGCTTCGAAACAAGATTGACATTGGTCTGACTGTATGCTAGTATTCGTGCAGTTGGGTATATTGATCAGCTTTTGCACCTTTTAATATCTTGCTTATATAATCTGGGGTATTATGATTGCAAATGTTTTACCTGTAAAACTCATTCGTGTTCATATTAAGTTGTGTTTTTGTTTTCAAAATAGTGTTTGTAATGATATGGTATATGTTTATTTAAAAAAAACAACAACATAACTTCCAAAGCAAAGCTTCTTAAAATGTGTGAAATATCCACCCAATGAGCAAGTTTGCGTCTTCTAAACAATGTTTTCGTTTTAAGTTTCTGTTAAGGAATTGCGTGAACGCACTGACATTATTATAATGTACGTATATTTTTTACGTCTTTAAATATTCACGATTAATTCTATTCTTCTATAATTCGAAACTCATCGAGCTACTTAATATACTGCTCAAAATGTGATACAAGAGCCACTTTTGTAGTCTGTACGTTTTCCCTCTTAGATAATTTTACAATAATGTTTCAGTTCAACAGTTATACTCAGATGACTAATTTATTGGTTTTATCAAACAACAATACAAACAAAACTTAATGTACCATAAAATGATTCAAAATGGTACCCTTAACAATGATAATAACATTCTACACAAGCGGCCCTTATCAAATTGAGTAGTATAGAATCAACCCTAGCTATCCGACGATGGATATTTTAACGCATGCACTTAGAAATAGCAAATGATACTCTGCTATTTTAAATTCAATGGGCTCTGCCATGTTTGGCAACAAATTTTTGTTGACTTGCATCTTATGTCAGTTTCGAAAGATTGGAAATTTGAGGTTTGCTGTTCTATAAGCCCGTTTAAACAACGCTTTGCGGCAATGACGTTTAAGCTAACTGAAAGAAGTCATAATTTAAGACCCTTACCCGGTCCTGGTTGTTGGATTTTGCCAGAACCTGGTCTGTCTGGTTGCATTTTCATCTGCGCTAAGGTGATGGTAATATTTGCGATGTAAAGCACCAAGATACTGAAAGTAAGATGTCGGACCTTCATCTTTCTGAAAGGAAAACTTGGCTTGGTGAAATATTGGCTGATATGTTTTGTTTAATTCTGAAATAACGAATTACATTCTCAATACATGTATATGTAAACAACGACATTATGACTGATCTCTGCACACCACTCGGAAAAAAATACATATTTCATATAAAATCGCGGCATTAAACAGATTTCTATATTAAATAGATTGTGTCATGTAAACAACTGGCCTAAATCTTTAACAAACTATTATATACGTTTCATGCTATTTCGGGCTCAACGCTACATACAAATGAGATATTTTCAATGTTATATATAATTGAAAGTAATATGCGGAGAGTAGCCACTGCGCGGAGAACAGTCTTTCGGTGCTGTGATGTTATACACCGGGCATGAGATCCAGAAATTGGTAAGTTAAGACTCCACTGTATATTGCTCTATCTAAAAAAATATACATCGTAGCATAACTATAGCAATATTCTAGACGCGTCCCTCACCAGCATTAAATCAAACTGAAAATACGTTACGCTTTCATTTCTTCATTCGGGTTAACGTGCAAAACCTGACAAAGTCTGACATTAATTAATGTTTATCGCAAGCCTGACGTAAGTACAGAAATGAATTTTTAAAGCTTGATTTCAAGAAAAATTGCGGTAGTTTCCATTTTCACATAATATAAATTTAAGATCAGCACCGTTTGCTGTTTAACGTGCTTTTAAGGGTTATTTTGTTTAGAAATGTAAACCGTATAATGTTTTTGGCAAGGGAGAGACTGTCTTTCTTAATGGCTTATTACCTGTAAATAGTCCACCGAATGTTCCTACTCGGGCTAGTCAGACAATGGCTGACACTAAATAGTCCCATTTTTTTGCCTTTTGGGGGCATTAAATGGCTAGTATGGCCTGAAAGGAACATGTTTAGTAAATGACATGCTTTTACTGACACACTGATAGCAAATTTATGTTTGGAAATGCAGTATATGAAAAATTGCCCTGGTTTTAGGATGGCATATGTAAAACAGTTTTGAAGTTCACACAGAAGTGAAAAAAAACAGACCACCGGTTTCAAGGTGTCAAATCTCTGTTAATTGCTACATGACCCCTACTTTTCTTGCTGGAAATGGACAGTAGAAACACTTAGCTTCAAAAGCAAGTAAGTTAGCCCTATATTAAATGGTACCAGTTATGATTGCCAGCCTTTTGAAACATGTCATGTTTACAATAGTTTATATAGGGAAGTCTATTTACAGGTCTTACACCTATTCGATAGTGTCATGCCAACGGTGAATACGTAAAATTGATAACGTTGTGGAAACGGAAACTACCGCAAAGGGTCATTAAGTTTACATGCTCAGTTTAACGATAGAATGCTCTCGCTGCTTAGCATAGTCACACATAAAAAGGATATTCTGTTTGCACCACAAGTTGAAAATTACTGGTTAACAATATTAATATCTTCTCTACAATATGTTGCGGCTATCTCAGTCCAAAATAATTTCAGAACTTCAGCAATATATGTTTTGACACTAAAAGCTAATGTACAATAGCCATATTTCTTAAAAACCTGAGTATGTTTTGACATTATTTTGACAAATCGCCGCAAGATATTGTAGATTATTGTTTTAATAGATGATAAATTTATTGATTTTTAAACAAATTGTATTCTCTTTTTTTCAGTATACTTGGTAGTTTTAGTAATAATTGGTCTTCCGAGGATCATAAAACTAAATCTGGAGACCAGTCTCATATCTCCAGCATCTGATTGGCTGAAATGGCGACTGGTCGCCATTTCAGCCAATCAGAAGCTTGAGATTTGAGACTGGTCTTCAATCTTAGTTTCATTACTTGGGCTCTGAACTCATTGCTGGGGCTAAAACTTGGCCGGCGATTAGTATTATTAAAAAAATATTTTTCAGATTGGTTTGTCCTTTCCAAAGTTTGGACCCCCTTAAACTCTCTGGAGCATAATAACAATATAATTTTCGCCCATCAAAGTACTGATTTACATAAAAAAATTGAGAAGGATATATTAAGCAATAAGCATATATCACACATAAACAGTAGATGAGCATGTAATATTCTTAGTCGCATAGTCTATATATTCTATTATATTTCAACAGTATTATCAAAAGATCCTAAAAAGGTCATTTTGCAAAACGTGTCGAATTCTTTAAATTTAAAATAACAGAATGAAAACAAAACAAAACATCTATATTACCTTATTATCCTTTTCTTTGTTTTTCAGCTTGAGAGTTGTAGCAATTTGTATACACTGAGTATTGTCTTAAATGATTCTAACGTCTTATAAATATAATTCTTCAGCGATATTCCCGTTAACGTCCTTGCTTTTTCGACGTATAATACATCATCATCGTTAATAATAAGTGAACCATGCCCAGTTTGACCAATGGACGAGTAAATAACGTTGATGTTAAAACGTGATAAATCTGTCAACGACAACGCGAACAACTGAACAAATTAATAATGGTCAAGTCGGGGCCTAATTTAGTCGATTCGCTGAACTGTTTACTTAATTTATACTCTTAGCCAGTCAAGGAATTATGTGAGAGTGGATCTTGACACTACATAATTTCTCATATTTAACCATTCACCGAAAAAATGTAGCAGCATTTAACCTTAATTACTTCGTTAAACGACATTTATACCAGGCTCCATTATCATAAAACTGAGACCGGGAACCAGCCTCAAAATCTCAATATCTTAATGGCTGTAATGGAGACTGAATCGGAGACTAGTCTACATTTAAGCTAATTAAATGCCTGATATTTGAATGGGGACTAGTCTACATTTCAGCCAATCAGATGCTTCTATATTTGCGACTGGTCCACAGTTTTGGTTTTGTGATTTTGGGCACAGGACGCTTAAACTATAAGACAACCTCAATGGCGCCCATTACATAAAACCTTTCTTTAGGATAGTCATCTATTTGAATCCCCCCCCCCCCCCCAATGTGTTGTTACCTGTTTTAACAGGTAGTCGTTGTTAAAAGAAAAGTTTGGGAGGTTAATATGAGAACGTAAACAAATGTTGCCACCTTAGAAGTCTATTAGGGCCAGATAAATTACTTTTTCGTGTTTCTTTTTTTCAACTTAATAACTTGAATTTTCAAGATAAAACTTGAATTTAACATATTAAGTTGAATTTTCAAGATACCTTAAACTTGATTTTTCAACTCATTAACTTGAAGATTTAGGACTTTTTCTTAAATTTTCAACATAATATCTTGAATTTTTAAGATATTAACATTGATTGTCAACAAACATACTTGAATTTTGAACATATTAACTAAAATTTTCAATATACTAACTTGAATTTTTAACTTGTTATCTTGAATTTTCAAGATATTGTCTTCAATGTTTAACTTATGATGAATTTTCAACACAGTACCTTGAATTTTCAAATTATAATATTGAATGTTCAATTAAGATACTATCTCGATTTTCTAATATACTTACATAAATTGTTAGTAACTTGAAAATTCCAGTACATATAAAGTTAAAATAAATGACTTTACCTTGAAAATTTAAGATAAAAAGTTGAAAAATCTCCTCTATGAAAGTGAAATGGAACACGTGCGCCTCATTCATACACCAAACCGTGTCCCTGTTGCTGGCATGGCTACAAACTATATAAGCGAAAAAAAGAACACAAGACTCAGTCTATACTATTAAATCAATTGAAACACTAAATTCTTATAATTTCTTCATATTACCAGGAATCTAGAACTACTTTAGTTCAACATTCCTGATATTACTTATATTCGTTATAAAAAACATATAACTCGATTGTGCATTTAAATTTCTGCCAAAATATTGAAAATAAAGAAGCGTTTATGAGACAAATATTAATACATTTGTGTTTGAGGAAACCAAATTTAACAGACTGATTCAATGTGCAACTAGTGCAAATAGTCTCAATAATTCGACTGCAAGAACAGACCCATTATCATACGGACATTTTCGTTGCCTGTTCTTTACGTCTCAAGCAGTTACGATCAAAACTGTGGTGGAAATCGACCCGATTTAAATTCTGTTATTTTTCACTCCCACATGAAAATTCTAACACTGGTATGTTCAAGTGTGGTTATAACAATAAATTATGATGAAAGTAACAATAAAATGACGAATATTCCACAAAATCACTTGTTAAACCTACCACGTTATATGCAGTTTACATGTTGATACGAAATCCAGATAACCAATGAAAACGTTTCTTTTTATTCAAACATATTTTTACAATGCGGGAGGCTGTACGCTTCGAAAAACTCATAACGTACTCTTATTTTCTTATTTGTCATGTTCGATGGTTGTCAAAGTTATTTTTTCATCTAGAAGAGCGACAATCATATATATAGAAAAGCTCTTCTATTGCGCACAATTAGTTGGACTAATGTGCAACATACGTACTGATTAAGACTGTGCGAGGGTCTACGACTTAACACACATATTCGAACGGGATTAAATTTTATTCTTACCAAGTACTTCCGGACAATGGTAACTGCACGTGTTTGTTTTTATTTTGATTTTATTTTCATCGTTTGATAAACTTAAAGAGTAAATACCTTTATTTAGATCTACATCTGATTGCCTATTCCCATGCACACATATTTTTACAGTGCAATACAGCTGACGCATTCAAAATGATCACAGTACGTGGATAATACCACAGACACTTGTTTAGGGGTTCTTTGCTAGCCTTATATCAGGTCTAGGAAACGGCTGTTTTTACGGACTGTCTGTAAATTTACAGAATGTCAGTTTATTTATAGATAAATCGGTCTGTAAATTTATGGACAAGGGTTGATACAAAAGTTGACTCATTTTAAAAATTCTTAAATCTAAAGCATAAATTTTGTTGATTCTGATAGAAAAGAGCATAGCATCACAGTAGTCCTATAAATATGACGTTGTAAATGCTTATTTATCATTTTTTTATTTTATGGCAATTACGACGTCATATCGCCGAACGCAGTTTTCCTGTCGCATGTTCCGACCGATTTTCAGTCGGGACAATTATCAAAGTTATCTGCAAATTTACAACATGACAGGCCTAAATATTGCAATATTTCATTAATATTACGCTTTTTCTTGCTTCAGAAACAAAAATAACTTACATTTTCCAGTTATAATCTATGATAATCCATTTTAATTTCCACCGCAGTATTTTTGTATATGCGGCTCTCAGCCGTGTAGACATTGCTCGATTCTGATTCTGATTGGCTTATGCAAACATGCATCCGCCTAATGTTATACAGTTCTTATTGGACGAATTACAAATAAATAGATGTTTTTTATAATGTAAATCATACTTCCATATAAAATCAGACAGAAATATATGTTTTTTTGATAATTAAAGTTAGCTTACAATAGTTTGATCATTTTTCTTACTGTTTAAAGGACATAACCAGACTATTGACTATTATTATTGAAAATATTATTTTCGTTTACGAAATTTTTACGCAACTGTCAATCGGGAATATGTCAAGTGAAAGTTCTGCATACACAGTACTTGAATATAATTTCTTACTGTATTTAATTCATTTTTACCGATGATTTGATGCTTAAAGGTGAATTTTGTAATATATTTTCAGTGTCTAATCATTTAAAGCTGAGATTATGACTTTCTGTACATTTTTTGTTAAAACTAAATATTCGACACGTTTTTGATGCATCACGTTTAGAGGTAACGCTTGCCAATAAATGAAAAATATAAAATGTCAAAATAATAAATGTTAAAGGTTAAAGAAGCATGCATTCCTCTAAATATTTGGAGTAAGCATTATGTCAAAAGTTTCTGAGGTCGGCCATGACATTACGCTACAGACTGTTTCGGGGCGAATAACAGGTAAGGTACTGATTGGCTGTAATGGTGCAGGGTAAGGTACTGATTGGCTGTAAGTGTACGTTCGGATTATCTTAGTTGTTTACGCCAAACCGGAGTGTCCGAGAAGTTAAACTTTCAAAATGGCAGCGAGACTGAATTTGTGAATGATAATGCATAAAAAAACTAGTGTATTGAAGGTACATTATCATATATGTTTGTCAGATGTCTTTTATCTGAAACTTATTTGTGATAAGCAATTGCCAATCATAAAAAATCAGCGCGAAATGTGTTCATTTACCCAGAAAGACGAGGGGTTAGCGATTTTCATAGTGAGATTGTTGGACGTCGATTTTGACAAGTTCAAGTTTGTGGTTATTTTGAGGAAACTTTTGGATTTTTCGGACCATTGTGGCATATAGGAAGTCTTTGGATGATATTTCCTATAAGAAATATACGTGATCTATGTGAAAAACTTTTGTTTTGACGGCATATTGTGTGGAATTAAAATTGTGATCAGCAAATTGTATGGACATGCATAGCAGCCGTTGTTTACCTCTAGTCTTATTATAGTATATAGCCCATATAGAACATTAAAAATAGTTTGTTTCAAGTACCTGTGCATAGCATAGGACATAAATATAAATGGTTGAAGTTTGTTCACACTGGTATTTCCTCTCCAACATAGTCATTGATGACCTAACAACATTTCACATAATTATTTGAACATAATAATGATGTCTTTAAAAAAGTTATGTTTATTTACAATAAGAAATACTTATTTATTTGTAGATTTTCATTCATTTATATCGCAGTGTGGTGTAGAACCAAGATTTTTGACACCTTTTGAAACAACCCTTATCCATAAATTTACAGATGTTTTTATATATACAGTGCTCTCCACAAGCCTCGACGATCGGCAATTTCGCCGGCTACTAAAGCATTCGCCACCGGCTACTTTTTGCAAATATTAGAAAAAAATAATGCAAACTAATTCACAACACTCGTCGATTTAAAACAGCAACTACTTGTCAATATGAATTTCACGAATACGAGGTTTTCTGGTTTCCCAACGTTTAGGCATGACTAACCCCAGTCAGCTGACACAGTATATTTTTAGAGCCACGTGCACTGACCAATCGTATCGCACGTTATAAATATTCTGCATAAATATTCTGCAAACGTCACGCTCCGGAAACGCACGATCGCATTTACAATAGCTAGCAACGCTCGTTCGTGTTAAATTAAATTTTAATAACACATAGACTAATACGAACGAAGTATTTCTGACCGTGCAACGATTGATGTATATTTCTGACCGTGCATTTTAATTTACAATGTTTAAGTCGGATGTTAATAATATTTTTTACGAGTGATAAATGATATGAACGACGTATATTTTTAATCATGCGAATACCTTGCCCCTAAAATATCCGAGAATTATTACATGTACATTGACTAAAATCATCCAGTTTACAACTGCTATGAACATCTGTTTAACACCTGGTCATTGACCGTTTTGATCTAAAATGTCATCGATGCTTGTGTATATAACATCAAAGACGCCGACGTCAACTTGAGACGGTGCGCACTGCTCGAAAATCGATTGACGCTCTTGTACAAAAGAATTTTAAACTGTCGACTAACTGGGATGATTTCATTTCTTAATCAGCTGATTGTTTGTTGACAGCGTATCTGTGATAATTATAGCTTATTTCTGATCAGGTTATGTTTTATCTGCAGTACCGGCACTTCGATGAATTAGTAGTTTGCAATTAATCTATTGCGACAGGCATCACATATTTTTTGGAAATGTTGATTATACAGCAATAGGATGTTTATTTAACAACTATGGAGTCACATGCTTGACAAAGGTATGCAGAAATTTCAAAGGAAGAAACGTCTGGCATGTGTTGACGTATTCTGGGCTTACAATTACGGACATGTCAATTAATGTACAAGTTTCTAAATTTTCGGACGATCTTTTTTTAAATAAAAATTCTCATCTCTAAATATTCGTTCAGCTAGAAAAATATTTTTTTCCGTCCTAAGATAAAATACGTAAGGTATATAAATTTAGTCTTTATTTTAAAATAGTAATCATAGTATTCACTTATATGAGGGTCATTCACAAAGTTTCTGGACTCTGACTGTAAAAGTCTTATTATTGTTTATATTGCGTAGAAACTTGATCAATATGTGAAGAAAAGTATAACAAATTTAGTGTATTTGTTATTTTTTTATATATTTCAACCCTACTCCATCCTATCTGTTGCTATGGTTATCACACTAACGCGTCACGGAGCAGTTTGACGCAACGTAATTATAGCAAATGTTTCTTGTTATACCGACTTCATTAAAATCGTGAATATGCTAATTAGCGCGCTAAAAATCGGCATGACGTTACGTCATCTATCTGACATCAATTATGCAAAGTTTAACGGTTCTATGATAAACAACCAGTTCAAACTTCATGATGAACGCCGACGGGTTGAATAGTGCTGCAACACACTTGACGCCAACGTCAGAATCCACGGAGCAACGAGCAATTAATAAACATTGCGTAAAAGTGGGGATGACGCCTACGCACACATTAAAGTTTTTGAAAAGTGACAAAACAGCAAAAGTGACTCGCACTATTGTTTTTGATTGGCACAAGCAATTCAGCGAAGGTGATGAAGATGTCAATGACCGGAAATGTTCGGGTCGTCCTTCTGTTAGCGGGAAAATAAACAATCGAATAAGAGACATTCTGAGAAGTGATCCGCGGAGAACAGTACAATAAATAGCGGAAATGACTGATGTTAGCGTGGGCAAGGCTTACAATATTGTAACGAATGATCTTAACCAGCGAAAGGTGTGTGCACGATGGATCCCGCAACTACTTAGTGACGAAGATAAATGACGACGAGTTGCGGCATCCGAAGCGTTTTTGAAACGTTTCGAGAGACAAGGACAACGCTTCTTAGACAGAATTATTACAGTCGATGAAACACCGTAGTGTCACGATTTGAGTCTACCTGGTACGGCAATGTGTTCACTAAATGGATACACAGACACAGGAAATGCGTAGCGATACACGGCAACTATTTTGAAAAACATTAACTCGGTTGACGTTAGTAGCGTTAAATTGACGTTGTTATCTGCTCTGTGGCGCTCTACCTTGTTCTATGTAAATAATTGTAAAGAAGTGAAATGTGACTGTATTTATTTGAAACTTTGTATTTAAAATACATATGTATTAATCATCATGTGTGCCTTTTCTTATTATAATATCTTTACAACTCTATGAATTATAGCAACAGTCCGGAAACTTTATGAATGACCCTCGTACAACAACATATTCTTATATATTGCCAATATATAGATACGTTCACAGTGAGAATGAAAAATAAAAATTAAAAAATAAAACCCACCCACCCGCCCTATTTTTTCCCAAAATTAGGATGAGAATCTATGAATTAATTTTCTATGGCCTTAAGGGGATTTATTAGGTATTCTTAACTCCTCAAAACACACCAGATTGCACCATTTTGCACCGTTAAATACAAAATTTTCCGGGGGAGACCCCCGTCCCCCCCCCAGTGGGAGGGGAGACCCCTCCCTCACCTACCATCTACTCGCCGCTATGCGGCTCGTGCACGTGGCAAGCCACGTGCACCATCACTAACTACTTTGGGACATTCACTGGCTACTTCAAAAGTTGCGGAGAGCACTGATATAATTATACTGACAGACTGTAAAAACAGCCGTTTCCTAGACCTGTATATGCCTATAGAGCTATATATATGTTATTTTTTGAAAACTGGGATATTTTGTGTTCTAAGTGATTGTAGTTGTATCTCATGCTATAGATCATCCGTTTATTTCCTGAAATTGCCCACTTTTGGATCTAGAGACCTGTAAGCCTATATATAGGCCTATATAGCTCTATAGGCATATAGGGCTAGCAAAGGACCCCTTAACAAGTGTCTGTGGATAATACTGGACACCAACTGGTCCAATAAAATTCTATACCATTCTCTTTTTTCCAGGCTCAGTCGTTGTTTGTTTTGTTTGAGCATGCCTCTGGGTATGCGCTGTTCCGAGTTAAGGAGTTCGAGGAGGTGGGAACATTGCTTCCAGAGGTGGAGGCGGGTGTTAACAATATCAGCAAATTTCAGTCTGTTGTGAAGCTTGTAGCATTTTCACCATTCAAGAGCGGCACCAATGCACTTGACAACATGAACAGTGTTTCAGAAGGTATGTGAAGCTACAAGTAGTGGATTCAGTTTTTGAATTGGACTTGATAAATTGCAGTTTGAAGCATTTTTTCACATTGAAAATTGTTATGAAGGAAATGTCTTGATGGGTCCTAGTTGTTCTCCTTTATATTAATTATGATGGCATCTGCGACCAGTGTAGATCCAGATCAGTCAGCACATCCATGGCTCCATGCCGTCTGATCAGGATCTGCACTGGTAGCATTTTGATCAAAAATAACCTTATGAATCAAACAGCGAAAAGTTTAGATCCTGATGTGCCGGCTGATCTGGATCTAAACTGTTTGCTCATGCAATTAAGGTGTATCTATGGAGGAAAGGTTTAAAATAATCATTCTTCCCCAAAGATATTTTTTCCTGCCAAAACTTCATTTCCTTTCTTAAGCTTGAAGCATTTTAAACTTGAAATATTATCAATTGCAAGCAGAAATTTGACCGTCAAACAACTTTTGAAACAAATCATTTGAGTGATGATGTTGTGATGCAGCTTTTTTTCCCAAACCGGGAAAGGGTCCCTTTCCCCTACAATTTGGAAATTTTTGCATTGTAAAATCTTGAAATTGGGAAAAATTAGTTGCAAAAATAAGTGCAATTGGGATTTTTTCGTAATTCTTGTAAACTCACTCTAGGGGTTTTATTCAGCTTCACAAGGAATCATAAGGTCTGGTTCCTAAACATGAAAGCCCTGAGTGATGTAAATGTTATGCCAGAACAGAGGTGTAGAAATTTTTTTGGCCCCACTTGCCCTGCAGGTCGAGTAAATGAGCAAATGCACTCACCCTTACAGAAAGTATACTCACCCTTACATTTTAAATAAAATATCAAAGTTTCTACTACAAAGGTTTACACATGCATTCGAAAACTATCTGTATAATAAATGGTTCATATAGCGGGAAAATATGTGCAATTGCAGCCTTGTTCTGATTTGGAAAACCCAGTGAGGATAAAAATAAATTGCTGCTGTTACCTTTACATCAGAAACGTTCCTAATACACAGGAAATCGACTGAAATACCAGAGATCGAATTGTTTTTTGTAAACAAAGTGAACATCTTTCATTTTCCGAAGAAAACACATGTGCATTGCTGAAAAATTTACTCACCTGGTGGGTCGAATGTTTGGGTCGCTTCAATTGACCCAACAGATCATTTCAGAGGTGTAGAATTCCACTCAACCGCTCGCCATGGCGAGAAAATGATCCGTTGGGTCAAGTGAAGCAGCCGAAACACTTGACCGACCGGGCGAGTAAACTTTTCAGTAATGCACATGTGTTTTCTTCGGAAAAAATAAAATGTTTTCACTTTGTTTACAAAATACAGTTCGATTTCCAGTATTTCGGTCTATTTTCGGTGTATTCTGAACGTTTCTGATGTAAAGGTAACAGCAGCGACTTATTTTTACCTTCTCTGGGTTTCCCAAATCAGAACGAGGCTGCAAGTGCACGTATTTTCCTGCTATATGTCGAAACAAATGAAGAAAACGTTTTTTTACACGAGTCGGGGGTAATGATGAAAAGCTAAAGAGCGAGTGAGGCAGTAAGAAAGAGATAGAACGAATAGAAAAACAAAAATTGCAACAGAAAGAGTACACACTTGGAAATTTTATTTAAAATTTAAGGACAAGTGTACTTCCTGTTAGGGCGAGTACACTTACTCATTCACTCGACCTGCAGGGTGAGTGGGTCCAAAAAATTTTCTACACCTCTGCATTTACTCGCCATGGCGAGCGGTTGAGTGGAATTCTACACCTCTGCAGAATTAAGTAACTGCCAATCAAATGACTGCCTCTTTACGCTGTAGGACATTTATTGCAAAAAACTCTTTTGTGAATGTCAATAAGGTAACAGCACTGTTTGTTGTTGGGAATAGTAGTTTTGGAGATTGGGAAAGGCCCAGTGATTGAATTGGGAAGACTCCCGTCAGCTTTGGGAATGGTACCTTTTTGGGGAGATAGTTAAAGAAGGGAAAAAAAACGCTGTGATGTCATCAGTTACTAAGAAAATTGCATTTATAGTCACATTTATGTTATTGTTAATTGCTTTCAGTAGAAGCTGGTTATATGCTTACTTAAGCAGACATCCCAGAAAGTTGATAAAAAGTAAAAGTGAAAATCTGTCTGACCAAAACAAGTTACACAGAGTATGAAATGGACAAAATAGGTGAAATGTATACAGGAAACAGCAATGGTACAAAAAGTAATGATGACCTAAAGAATTGCATTTAATCATCCTCACTTACTTCCATCAGAAGTTGAACAGCTAAGAAACAAACCAGCGAGTAAAATCTGTATTTTTTAACATATTTTTTAAAAAGGAATTAGCAGTTCAAATTTTTGTCTGACTTTTGGTCCATTATCATAAGAAATCACTTCATACCTGTCCAGATTTTACTGGCGACTTTTAGGAAATGCGCTTAAGGTTAATGTGACCCACAATACACATTGCATCTCCTGCTTAATAATTTTTACCAGTTAAGGTTTTAGAACTGTAATATTTCCGCCAAACATCGACATGCCGTCACTAATTCGTTTTTTTCCGAACGCCGATTCGCACGTTTCCGGTTGATACTATTTTTCGTAAAAGGAATCTACTCTTTAGGTGTTTTCCGCGATTATGACGTCATTAATAACTAAATCAAATAATAACAGTGCGGATATAAAATTGATGTAAAGTAAACAAATATTTTCATAACAAATACTCAAAATAAGTCTATAGACGAACAACACTCAGTAATGAATAGAGGTTATATGAAATTGACCATCGTTTAATCAATACTCTGTGGCTTAGTGGTAACGCTCAGGACACTTTATTTTGACGGCCCCGGTTCAATCCTCAGGAGAGGAACCTTTTTTCCCCCTTTTTCTTCTTTTTTTTTTAAAAATTATTGTGAGGAAATTTTTGGAGAAAATAGTATAATCAATAGGTTTAAAATTCGGAAATAATTGTTATTATTCTTCATCTTCATTTAGTAGCCATAAAACTGAAATATTGTAATGATATTATTACAAAATACTGACTCGTTTATTATACAGCAACAGAATCACGATATGAAACTAAAATGATTATGGAATCTGTACTTTCATTTAGGAAAATGTTGCTATTTTATTGTTTCTATAATTGAACAGTAATTTTGTGATACTTGTCTTATAAAACTAATTTTATGTGTTTGCACGATGATTTTTTCCTTTAAAAGAATGCTTTGGTTGCTATGGTTACGGTTGCCAAAATTACTTTTTTGAGGTTAAATTCTAACCAGCATAGCTGATTGCTTGCGTATTTCTTGTTTTTCAAAAAACTTGAGGGGGTATGAAAAAATCACCATTCGTAAACCAAGCCCTTTGGTTTTTGTGTTTTTTAACTGTTTGGTCTGGGCCATAGGTACCTATTTTGTAGGCCAATAAAATGAAAACGAAGACGGTGAGGTGATCTTTTATTTTAATTATTTGATTCTATACACATTGCAGATAATTTTAATGTATAACACAATTATTTTACTGCATTAAACATGCACAAAAATTACAGATAAAAACTTGCTTAATTTTTGCAGATCTGAAAAATGTGCATTTCCGAAGATGGGGTACACTTTAAAAAAGTCAATTTATAAAGTGTTAGAAATAAATTCTAAACATAATGCTTGTTTTTTCCTGTTCAGATATGATGTCCTTAAACAATTAGCCTTTATTTTACAAAATTTTACAAGGTTTCAAAGAAATAGAGATGAATTTAGCTTCTAGTACTGTATGTTTGATTTTACAGCCCATTTTCCGAAAAAGAGGGTCCCCTTCTAAAATACTATATTTCTCGAGTTACGCACGGTAAATGTTTGTTAAAACTCGTGTTTAGATGTCTAAATGGATGTACTTGGAAATGAAAACAACAAAATCCCAATCTGCAAAAGTGCATATTACAGTTCTAAAACCTTAATTAAATGTATGTTGTAGGAGTTATTCATGAGGACCTTAGAGTATTCATTGAAACAAATGTCCCCCAATCCTCCAAGAAACAGAAGGTAGTTCTAGGTGTTGGAGACTCCAAGATAGCAGCAGCTTTTCTGGAAGAGATGAAGATCAGTTGTCAACATACTGGTGTAGTTCCTGAAGTTATAAGAGGTAAGGCATAACTGATACTGATGATTATTATTGTTCTTAAATATGTTTTCTTTCAAATTATTTAATTCATGAGTTACACATTTAAATGCCAGATTAATCTATGAAAAAAACCCTTTACTACAAACATACATATATACCAAGTTTTATTGACTGTGCCACCAGTGTAGATCCAAATCACTTGACACAGTATGCCATCTGATCTGGATTTACACTGTAAGCTTCTTCAATGAATATAAAAGCAAACAGTGAAGATTCTTATCCTGATCCATGCCTTCTGATCATTATCTACTCTGTTTACAGTTAGAGTGATAGGTTAATTCTAAAAAAGTGACCAGTTTAGATCAAGATCAGATGGCAATCGTAATCTGGTTGTTCTGGATCAACACCAGTCAATAAAACCCATATATGTGAAGTAAAGAGCCAATAGAGTGTTAAAAGGCGGTTGTAAGTTTATTGTAATGAATGCTACATTTTGTGAAATCGAAGAACAGCAACTTGTCCTGGGGCTGTTCACCCTTTACTCCATAAAATATGTCTTTTATCGCATGCTATCACATCCCTGCCATGTGATCAGGATCTGCACTGTTCATGTTTTAGTCAGAAATAACATAAAGATATGCTAACTGTATGTCCTGATCAGATGGCTTGGATGTGTCCGCTGATCTGGATCTACATCGTTGTCCACACCGGTAAGGCATATAAATGAAGGAGAGATTTAATCCATAAGTATTGAGTAACCATAGAATTTTTGCTTTTTTATCAGGAATCCGACAGCATTTTCACAACCTGGTGAAGGGTCTGACAGAGGTGTCAGCAAGTAAGGCACAGTTGGGTCTTGGGCACAGCTATTCTCGTGCCAAAGTCAAGTTCAACGTAAACAGGGTGGACAATATGATCATACAGAGCATAGCTTTATTGGATCAGCTGGACAAGAACATCAACACATTTGCCATGAGGATTAGGTATGAGGACAACAGTTTAGATCCATTTCAGCTGGCACATCCATACCCTCTTTACTGTTCGCATTTTGATTCTGTAGGTTATTTCTTACCAAGAAGTCACTGCCAGTGTAGATCCAGATCAGATGGCACAGATTTTTCAGCTCTTTTGGACCTACACTGGTTGCACACACATGATTAAACTTGTATGTTATGTATCCATGGAGTAAAACTACATCAGACTAGCATTGTCACTGATAATAGAAAGAGCTTGGGAACCCCAAGTGATTGGTTGAAATTGAGAGCACCAATCACCAGTTAGAGATTCTAGACCTGTCACCTAAATTATTGGTTTTGATTTGAACAAAATTTTGCTATGGCATTTTTACCAGGTTTCAAAATTCCAATGTTTTACAGATCCTTAAATTGAATTATTAATATATTATACAAGTAACTGAAAATTTTACTCAGCACTGATTAACAGGTTTTGTCCAAAAATTGAATCATATATTTAATAAACAAGTAGCTCAGAATTCCACTGATTTACACATTGTCCATAAATTGAATCAATCTATATAATGTACAAGTAATAGTTAGTAACTGTGAAAACCGATGGAAATCTTCCTGTTTACATGACAAAAACATTTCAGGCTCAAACATTTCTTTACCACTAATATCGTCTCACCTGACCTTTTTGAAACCAGTTGTGAATGATTTTTGGTGGGGCATCTGTCTGTCATTTTTCATCAGTTTGTGTCGAGCAACATCTCCTCTGGTGCCAAGGTTATAAAGCTGAGATTAGAAACCAGTCTCAAATCTCAAGCATCTGATTGGCTGAAATGGCGACTGGTCGCCATTTCAGCCAATCAGATGCTTGAGATTTGAGACTGGTTTCCATGCTCAGTTTTATAACCTTGGGCACAGTTTGTGTAGAGCAACATCTCCTTTGAATCTTGGCCTGAAGCATCCAGACATTGATTTCTTTTAACATTTTTCAAATCAGGACCTTGGGGCCATTCATTGCCTAGCCACAGCCTACAGAGCTTATAAGCAGTTTTTAAAGAAAATTTTTTTTAGTTTTCTCCTATAGACCTTTGTAAACAAGCCTTGCCCCTTGTGACCATACTTTTTTTTATCAAACATCATGGCTTGAATGATGTTACTGTTCAATAGTTTTGAAATCTGCATCCAGTTTAAACATTAAAAAATCTTCTTAACAAAAAACTGAAAGCAGATTTCATGTAGGATAACATTTCTAGTAAAAATAATTCTGCAATTTTCAGTAGTTTGATCATTGTTCTATTTCTCTTCAGGATGTCACTTGAAAAAGGTGTTATATTCCAGTAATATGGCCAGATCTATAACACAAGGACAAAAAAAAGAAAAGAGCTGCATCATATAAAACAAGTCTAGCCAATATGATGTTAAACACAAAACACCTGATCAAGTAACCTTGGTTGTATTTCAGAGAGTGGTACTCATATCATTTCCCAGAATTGGTGAAGATCGTCAATGACAACCACATGTACTGCGCTGTTGCTAGGGTGATCAAAAACAGGAAGGAGTTACTTGATGACAAGATTGCTGAACTTGAAGAAATTGTCATGGATGATGCAAAGGTCAAGGCCATTGTTGATGCTGCAAGGTCATCTATGGGTAGGCACTTTGTAAACAAGTAATCCATGCAACCTCTTGTGTAGCTGGTCAAAAATAATCTGAACACTTCCACTGTAAATTGTAATATCCATGTTTATAGGTCAGATAGTGATAATGAGTTCTGAGTATCCTTGGATATTTCTGCTTCAAAAGTAAGTTGTGGCAACTGTAAAAAGTCTCCCTGTACTTTCAGTCAGTACTGTTACCAGTTACCTTCCTTAAAGACTGTTGATATTTGTGTAAATATTGAGTAGCATTCAACCCAGGTCTAAGTGGCGAGGACAATATTAAGCATTTTCATTACTGCCCATAGGCTCAATTAAACCGAGTCTGCATTCTTTTCCATCTATCATAAATTAGTTACTTTTGAATTGCTGCATAGTGCTTTAAATATCTCTGCTGGTCTTCTGTTCAGGTATGGATATTTCTGTTGTGGATCTGATAAACATTGAAATGTTTGCCGGCAAAGTGATCTCCCTTGTGGAGTACAGGAAGTCACTGAGTGAATATTTGAAGAGCAAGATGGCTGCTTGTGCACCGAATCTCGCAACTCTTATAGGAGAACAGGTTTGTTGGATCTTGTTTACTGACAAAATGCTTGATTTCTACATCTGATATTGCAAAAGCTTCTGTTGTTTGAGAAGTAAATAGCCTATGTGATTTATCTTAGAAGGAAACACACGGCACAGAAAATGTGCATAAAAATACATAACCAAGGACATAGAATATTACATCTATCAAAATTAAGAACATTATTAAACCCCCGCATACGAAGTATAGGGGGTATATAGGAGTCATCATCCGGTTGGTTCATTGGTTCGTTGGTTGGTTCGTTGGGCGGTCTGTCTGTGGCACTTACAGCGTCAACAGTTTTCAAGATATCCACTTGAAACTTTAAACATATGTTCGTGAGTACATTTGCGCGATTTTTTTTTCTCATATGGATCAGTCCATTATTTTTCGGAGGGGAGCACGATTTAACAAAATCTTGTGATGCGAACTACTTCTACAGTTTTTAAGATAATTGACTTGAAACTTGATACACATGTTCGGCATGAAGTGTACATGTGCGTGACATATTTTTCATGTGGATTAGTCCATTATTTTTTGCAGGGGACATCATTTAACAAAATCATGTTATGCAAACTTCTAAATCTTGTTATGCGAACTTATTCTACAGTTTTTCAGCTATTCACTTAAAACTTGATACTTATGTTCGGCATGAAGTGTAGATGTGCGTGACATATTTTTCGTGTGGATTAGTCCATTATTTTTTGCAGGGGACATGTTTAACACAATCGTGTAATGCAAACTTCTACACTTACTACATCAACAGTTTTCAAACTTCTACACTTACTACATCAACAGTTTTCAAGATATCGACTTGAAACTTTAAACATATGTTCGTGAGTACATTTGCACGAACTTTTTTTTTCTCATGTGGATCAGTCCATTATTTTTCGGAGGGGAGCACGATTTTACAAAATCTTGTGACGCGAATTACTTCTACAGTTTTTAAAATATTGACTTGAAACTTGATACATATGTTCGTCATGAAGTGTAGATGTGCGTGACATATTTTTCGTGTGGATTAGTCCATTATTATACCCCCGCATACGAAGTATATGGGGTATATAGGAGTCATCATCCGGTTGGTTCGTTGGTTGGTTCGTTGGGCGGTCTGTCTGTGGCGCTTACAGCGTCAAAAGTTTTCAAGATATCCACTTGAAACTTTAAACATATGTTCGTGAGTACATTTGCGCGAACTTTTTTTTTTCTCATGTGGATCAGTCCATTATTTTTCGGAGGGGAGTACAATTTAACAAAATCTTGTGACGCGAACTACTTCTACAGTTTTAAAGATATTGACTTTAAACTTGATACACATGTTCGGCATGAAGTGTAGATGTGCGTGACATATTTTTCGTGTGGATTAGTCCATTATTTTTGCAGGGGAAATGATTTAACAAAATCGTGTTATGCAAACTTCTAAATCTTGTGATGCGAACTTCTTCTACAGTTTTTCAGATATTGACTTGAAACTTGATACATATGTTTGGCATGAAGTGTAGATGTGCGTGACATATTTTTCGTGTGGATCAGTCCATTATTTTTGCAGGGGACATGATTTAACAAAATCGTGTTGTGCAAACTTCTACACTTACTACGTCAACAGTTTTCAAGATATCGACTTGATACTTTAAACATATGTTCGTGAGTACATTTGCGCAATTTTTTTTTTCTCATGTGGATCGGTCCATTATTTTTCGGAGGGGAGCACTATTTAATAAAATCTTGTGACGCGAACTTCTTCTACAGTTTTTAAGATATCGACTTGAAACTTGATACATATGTTCGGCATGAAGTGTAGATGTGCTTGACATATTTTTCGTGTGGATTAGTCCATTATTTTCTGCAGGGGACATGATTTAACAAAATCGTGCTTTGCAAACTTCTACAGTTTTTAAGATATCGACTTGAAACTTGATACATATGTTCGGCATGAAGTGTAGATGTGCTTGACATATTTTTCGTGTGGATTAGTCCATTATTTTCTGCATATTTTTTTGTGGATCATTCCATTACTTTTTGGAGGGGAGCATTATTTAACAAAATCTTTTATTTAAAATCTTATGATGCAAACTACTTCTCCAGTTTTCCAACTTTTAGCATACGTTTATGAGTAGATTTCCATGACATACTTTGTTTCATGTGGATCAGTCCATTATTTTTTAGCTGGGGAGCATGATTCAACAAGATCTTGTGTCATGAACTACTTCTACAGTTTTTAAGATATTAATTTGAAACTTTTAACATATGTTCAGCATGAAGTGTAGATGTGCGTGACATATTTTTTGTGTGGATCAGTCCATTCTTTTTTGCAGGGGACATGATTTAACAAAATCGTGTTATGAAAACTTCTACAGTTTTCAAGATAATCGACTTGAAACTGAAATCATATGTTCTGCATGAAATGCACATGTTAGTGACATATTTTTTATGTCATTTTTGGTTGGAGGGGAGCATTATTTAGCTAAATCTTATGACACAAACTACTTCTCCAGTTTTCAAACTTTTAACATACGTTGGTGATTAGATTTGCATGACATATTTTTTTTCATTTGGATCAGTCCATTATTTTTTAGAAGAGGGCACGATTCAACAAAACCTTGTGACGTCAACAACTTTTACAGTTTTGTTTACATCCGGTGAAAACCCAAGTCGCTATTTTAAACACAACTTTTGCAGCAAATTTTCAGGATTTCAATTATTTTTCAACTTCCACCCATGAAAGATGCAAACATCATTTCTGTATACTCTGACAAAGCAGTATTGCGGGGGTATTAATCACCTTCAGTGATAGCTCTAGTTTCATCAACAACCATAATGTTACTGTTAGAAGGCGAAGCAGTTGGTAAAACATCCAAAACACCAATAGTTCATTAGTGAAACAGTCATATTCTGTGCTGTAAAGCGTGAAAGAGCCAGTTTTATCATTTACTATGTTTGATTTAGAAATTGTTTATAATTTCAAGTCTGGTTTTCTGTCTTTGTTAATTATTAGGAACAGATTCCACTGTTCGTCATAACTTCATTACTCTTTGGCAGAAAAAATCTCTAAGGTAAAGTAAATGAGTCACTGGCAATATGACAGGTTTTAAACCTTGTACAGCAGTCTCCTCAAAATTTTCTGTTTGGCTCCATCTAAATTATGATGTTTTTAGAACAATAGAAGTACCTGTAAATTAATGTAGACTTTAGCCATTATTACTTTCAGGTCGGTGCTCGGCTTATTGCTCATGCAGGTAGTCTCACCAATCTGGCAAAGTACCCAGCATCAACTGTCCAGATCCTAGGCGCTGAAAAGGCATTATTCAGGTAAAGTTTTTTCAACATTTGTCCATACGTTCTATTGCTCAAGTCTTTGTCGTGTTTATTTCTTAAAGTGTATATTTACCAGGATATAAACTTCTGCAATTGTTGTTTTCTGACAATAATTCTGTATTAAATTCATGAACCTTTTGATTATAATACTAGAGGAAGTGTTGCAGAAGTGCTGTTAACTTGTACATTTCCTTTTTTGTGTAATGGTTGCATATGAAAACAGTATTTTGTGTAATAAATTGAAGATTCCTGGGCCCAAGATCATAGAACTGAGATTGGATACCAGTCTCATACCTCAGGCATCTGATTGGCTGAAATAGAAAAAGTTAACATTTTGGCCAATCATATGCTAGAGAATTGAAGCTGGTCTCCATTCTTAGTTTAAAGTCAATCATGGGAACTTTAATTGGTTAATGTTATAATATATTATTATCATGTCTATTTGAATACCAAAAAGTAAGATCACATGCATTGTATTTTGCTAAAATAATATGTAATAACTGTTGCCAGAACATAGGCGTATTGTACAAATGAAAATTTTTCTTTTTGAAAATTTCAGAATGTGTACATGTATAATTTTATATTGCAGGGCTCTTAAGACAAAAGGAAATACACCTAAATATGGCTTGATTTTCCACTCAACATTCATTGGTCGAGCCGGAGCCAAGAATAAGGGCCGCATCTCACGATACCTTGCCAACAAGTGTTCAATTGCCTCTCGTATTGATTGTTTCTCAGGTAAAATTTTTTTTGGTTTTGAATAAACAACAAATTTTTTTCGTTTTATATTGGTATTGGTTTGCAGGTGAATTTTCTATTATTTTTCCTTAAAAAACAAATATTCCAATATTGATTGCATCATTGGTTAAATTTGATTCATTTTTTTTAAAGGATTTGGCCAAAGCCTTCAATATTTGATTTGACTGATGTGTGAAGGTCACAAGGTCTGGTAGAGTTATTGTTACGCTATCTACCTCAAATTGACCTATTCCTTGTTATACCCCCACAAACGAAGTTTGAGGGGGTATATAGGAGTGAGCTTGTCTGTCGGTCGGTCGGATTCTTCGTTTCCGGATGATAACTCATGAAAGGCTTGACAGATTTAAGTTATTTTTGGTACACAGGTGTATCATCATAAGATACAGGTCAAGTTCAATTTTGGGGCTGGTGGGGTCAGGGTCAAGGTCACTGTTACTAAAAATAGAAAAATGCTTTCCAGACGATAACTTATGAAAGGCATCAAATATTTTTAAAATGTTTAGTACACAGGTGTAACATCACAAGATACAGGTCAGGTTCGACTTCGGGGCTGGTGGGGGTCAATGTCAAGGTCAGTTTTACTAAAAATAGAAAAATGGTTTCAGGATGATAAGTCATGAAATACTTCACATATTAAGTCCTTTTTTGGGACATAGATGTAACATCAGAAGATATAGGTTGAGTTCGACTTTGGGGCCTGTCGGGTCAATGTCAAGGTCATGGTTACTTAAAATAGAAAAACTGTTTCTGGACAATAACTCATGAAATACTTCATAGATTTAATTATTTTTTGGGACACAGATGTAAAATTACATGATACAGGTTAGGTTTGACTTTGGGACCTGTGGGTTTAAGGTCAAGGTCACTGTTACTTTAACTTCATCACTTCATTTCCACTCATTAACTATAGCTTGGAATGAGATTCTTGAATGAAATTTGATGTATTGGTGGTTTCTGTGAAGACGACTTTTGGAATTGAAAGTAAGGCCTGTGGGGTCAAGGTCACTGTTACTAAAAATAGAAAAACTGTGTATGCTCAATAACTGTAGTTCAGAATGAGATATTGTGATGAAAATTTCTATATAGGTTGTGTCTGTTAAGACAAAACTTGGTATTGAAAGTGGGCCTGGTGGGGTCAAGGTCACTTACTTAAAATAGAAAAAATGGCCGGTCTAATTATCGCCGAGGAATGTATTCTGACACCTGGCAAAAAAAAGAATCTGTTGTTTTGATAACTGACAATTAATTGAAGATTAACTGAGTAAATTGCTAGATGTCGTATATTGTCTTCGTCGTGCTTTTAAACGGATGCTGCTTGTTTGCACTGTAAGGTAAAACGAACAACGAATAATGCAAAATACGAAAACAGAATACGGCGCCATGTTCTGTCACAAAAATACGAATCAGGTGAAACACACATTCGGAACTGAGCCGGGCAATCATTTTTGTACCGAGAATTTTATATCCCGTATCTTCCGGAGTATTCATTGAAGTCCAAATTTATGATGTGACTCACAACTACAATAAAAATTAATTATTGCGACATTTAAAAGTCAAAGTACCATGTAATTTTATGATCATTTATCTTTGTTCGTCGCGTGTTGTATTAGCTGGCGCGTATCAGGGGGGGGGTCAATGGAATCGCTCGAACCGTCCTTTTTAGCAGCAATATTTAATTTTCTTGGGGAATTCAGCAATTAAAACGAAATTATCAGTAACTACCCAAGCACTGACCTAAACAAAAGATTTCTGGAAATCTTGCATCCGAAATGATTTTGATTCAAAACACACAATTAATGGATACATTTTAAGCAGGCTCCGAAAGTGAGCAAGTATAAATATACTGTTAAATAACAGATAACAAAGAGATATGCCTCTGTATGCTAAATAGACTGCTTGGTAATGAAAGATAAAGTAAAAAAAGAAAGGCAGAAGCATAAACTTGAGTATAAACATTCACTGCAGCTAATACAAGTAAGAAAACTAAATTTCGCCAATTTTGTATTTTTCACACATTTTTCCCCTTTTGACCAGCGTCCAGCATCTTCCCCTCTTCCAAAAAAAACCGCTGCGTAAAGGTCTAGGGATTATTCCAGACCTCAAAAAGGGGCAGGGTGGCACAAAAAAGGGGCATGGTGCTGATTGCTCACAGGCAGGGCATATTTCGCTAACGTGATTTTGTTTAGAAAAAATGCTTGAAATTGTTATTGTACAAGTTATGTACAAGTACATCCTTTTCTTTTAGATAATTTAGTTGCTGCTTCAAATTGTATTGTTATCAATTAATTAACTTTTTTAGAGATGAAAATCACCAACAATAGTTAGTGATGCATAATGCCATGAGCTTAGTCCTTTTATATTTTAAGGGATCTAGCTAGTAAAAAGTGCAATAACTTAAAATAGTGAAAACCTGCTAAAACTGCATACATGTGATATCAAACTGGAATTTGGGTATCAAAACTGGAATGGTTCATTGACACTGAAACAGTTTTATATTTCTTCATTTAATTCTATATGTTTAACTGATTCATCATTAGCTGTCATGCAGATACATAAAACATATAATTCGCGTTCTTTAATTTATTTTAGATTTAAAAAGTTTTAAAATTCGTATCCGAAATTCGGACTATCCGAAATCATGTACACTTACCCCAACTATAGATTTTCCGTGTGTTGATGAAGTTTTTCGGCAGCAAATTAATTGCATTGATAAAAATATGTGATCCTAATATTTTAGAACATTTGTGACTGTTTGATCAAGTTTTAAATTGTGCTATTTTAGCGGACAAAATCAAAAGCAGAATGTAGGCAAATCCACCAGTTTTCATTACTAAACGTAGAATATATTTCTTTTTCGGCAAATTATAGCTTTGCTTATCCTATATCTAGATAAAAACATCATTCATTTCATAAAAAGCAATTTCTCCTATCAATTTTAAACACAAATTGTTAAAATAAATCGGAAAAAACGGAGCGACGACCGTGAACTTGTAGATTTTATGTTACGAATTGGGTGCGATTTCTTGACTGTTCAAAAGTTATGATAAAGCTTTTACCAAAATTATAATTTCTTTCGCATTTTAAACTATAATTCAGTTGAAAATAATAGCTTAATTATTATTCAAAGCTCCGTCGTCGGTATTTACGTTTTGCGCAACAATTTGTAAACCCCATAAGAAGAATTCGTATTATCAGAAATATATAGACGTTGATGTTCTTGATTTCTGTTATTACTGAAGGCCGCATAAAAGTTTATCCATTTATACCTCTGTGTCTTCATTGATGTTACCTCAAATACAAGCACATAACTTAAGGTAAGACCTGTGTAATGAATACCTATATCCATAAGAGTATCCAAGGGAGGTAACAATAGCAGTAAATTAGGGTAGATTTCTGTCATGCAAGAGGACCAGGGTTCAAATCCCACTGGAAGCTATTTTTTTTTTTGTAAGCCTAGAGCTTAAATAATTGGCATATTTCTTTTTTTCCTGTGAAATTTTGTCATTGAATATAAAATTCTCATGATTTAAACTAAAATAAGCAAAATAATCAAGATTAAAGGGGTTTTCGCTATCAGAATAGTGTTTATTTAAGTCATCAATTTGAAAATTTCTAAAACTGGACGGTAAACTTCTCTGAAATTTTGTTTAAATTTTGTTTAAGGTATATAGTTAAAAAAAGGTAAAGTTTGGTATATTGCACCAATCAGGATTTTGCACAATTTTCATTAATTTAGTCTCGTGAAATACAAAAAATGCATTTTTTAAATTTATTTGGTCAAAAATGTCATTTTAAGATAAATTCTGTATTTATATATTATATCTTAAATTGGTTTAGTAAAATATAACATATTTTGGATAAACTGTAAAAAAATTAAGGTTGAATTTATCAATAACAAAAAATTTTGTCACCGATTAAAGAATTTGGATACTTTCACGTTTTTTCTCACTTTTTTAAATAAAAAAAGCTAAAAATCTCAAAAACTACACGGTGAAAATCATTAAAATTTTGCATACAAGTCAGTGGTATGAAGCAGTTGATGAAAATATAATCAGATGTTGGATTCTTAATAGTGCCTATTACACAGGTCTTACCTTAAGATTCAATAATTACTGTTTTTGTTTTATTTGTCGGTAGCACGGGACAAAGATCAAAGAAGAAAGCCGACATATACATGTATCAATAGACGCTGTTTACCACCCTGCTGCAAATTTAGAATAACGTCATTCAGATTACCGTGATAGAAATTTCGAGTTATGGTCTAAGCTGTCATCAATCAGTATTATGCTTGTGTATTCACTTGTTTATTCTCAATCAGTTTTATTGCGCTAAGTGTACGCTGGATGCAATCAGTAAGCGGAAAGGTGTTAGTATGGCGCGGTGCGATCATTTGAAGCAGTGTTCGACAGACTTTAAAAAGGTGTCAGATCGGCGCATTCGATCATTTAGTAAAGAAGTGATTTACATCTATGATTGCAATTATAGATGGGCATTATTATGGCAGGGCCCGGTTTGCTAGCCTCGTTCGGGCTAAAGGGCGAAGCTTAAAAGGGGCAGGGTGTGGCGCCCTTCTATTCCGCGCTTGAATAATTTTTAAGGTCACTGTTACTAAATTTTAGGATAGAAAAACTTTTTTATGCTAAATTACTTTAGTGAGGAATGAGATATTGTGGTGAAACTAAGTGTTTAGGTTGCTTCTTTGAAGACTGCTTGAGATTGAAAGTAGGTGTGTGGGGTCAAGGTCACTACTAGTGATAAGAATCGGACGGCTGAAGTGGAATTGATTAATCGTTCCGATTCTGATACCTGTCCGATCTGATTAATCGGAAAGAATCGGAATCATGCGTACTGTAGTGTACATTTTGTACCAAAAGCACACCTGTCTCAATCATATTATTATCAACTGATTATAGGACTACTTTTATTATTTTAGTTTACAAGATTAATAACACAACTGCTTTTTGTACTGCATTGACATGTTCTGTTTTTTTTTTGTTCAGGCAATAAGAGCCTTGAAACTATTTTTCAATTTCGAAGATGTGAACATTATTATTATTTAGCTCGTCAAAATTAAATCCGAAAATTATTCACAATTCTAAAATGTGGGTGGGGTACCTTTGTTGCTGTAATAAGTTTTGAAGCATATTCTACAGGTAGCTTTGGATGTGTCGAGGTTTTCCTTAACGGGCGCCAAACCCTGACACCCTGGTTTCATATAAAAACCAAAATATCGACATGCCTTTGAAGTTGTATTACCAGGGCATTTGTAAAGTTGATTATTATTTCGATCATGGACAGGCCAGGTATTCTCCATGTTTAAGAGCAGTTATATATAAAAGTAACACAAAGACGATTAAAGCGCGAAAAGATATACACTGGACTGTTGCCGTGTCGGAGACAACGGTCAATTGTCTTCAAAGTGGGGTTTACCTATTAAAAGAATTAGCGACTAGAATCGATTCTTTGTAGTCAGAATCGATGTCGCCGACTTTGAAACTTCAGCGACAATTACTCGATTATCGGCGACAATCGGAACATCACTAGTCACTACTACATGTGTCCATGTATCTAGTGTTTGTTACATATGCCATTGATTCTAAGAATTCCCAGTTCAAGTATCAAGCACACATGTGGGGGTATTTAATCACTTTCAGTGATAATTCTAGTTAACACAATAGAGGACATGTTCTCCCTAGCTCATTTATGTAACGCAGGAGTGCTTGGATCTCAGATCTGTATTTGTACTACTACTTTATTATTCAGCTTAGCCTAAAGCAATTAACACTGCATCATCCTTTTTATATAATATTGTATATCCAAGTAAACAAAGGAAGCCACCGCTAGAAAATTCAGTTTAGAAAATTCTGTTCCAAGAGATATTAAAAACCCGCATAAATGGTGTCTAAGGGAAAACCACAAAATTTTACGCCTTTGAATATAAGTGCATATACAGTATTTTACAGACTTCTCTAACATAGGTTTTGATGAATCACTGTCAATGAAGGATACAAACAAAATAAGAGTTTGATCTCAGTAGTCGTTTCTATTCTCATTCTGCCAGTGTTTCATTGCTTAAACATTGTTTGAATGTTGTACTGGAAATATCTTTGATACTGTTAATGGTGAATTTTAGCTATATTTAAATTGGCTTTGATTTGAGAATATTACATATAAATGGCAACTGCCATTTTGTTATGAACAAAGACCTCCCATTCTGTTTTCAATAACACAGTGACTTACAGCTTTCCATATTTTCAGTGAAACGGCTTGTTTGTATTAGTTTTGCTTTGAAAGAACTGAACACTTGTAGAAATTTATAATATACACCATGATATGTTGTTTCTGAATTTTAGATATTCCAACATCTGTATATGGAGAGTTTCTACGACAACAAGTAGAGGACCGTCTCAAGTTCTATGAGACGGGTGAGGCCCCAAAGAAAAACATTGATGTCATGCATGAGGCCATGCAAGAGGTAGGACCTACAACATGTTAATCCTTTGCTCCATAGATATACCTTTTATCTCATCGGTGATCAGTGTAGAACAAGATCGGCAGGCAAATCCATGCCTTCGGATCTGGATCTGCACTACAATTCTTGCTTAGAAATAACCTAATGAAACAGCAAAGGTGTAAATCCTGATCAGATATCACATATAACTTTGCTAGAAATTATAATTAAATTATGTTCTTTTCATTTCAAATTATACACTTGGTTCATAACTTTGAAACTACTTGAGATAGCAGCTTGATAAGCTGTACTTGCAATACTATGGTATCATTTATTTTGCTTTGGCTTAATTTGCAAGTATTTCTTGCTCAGGCCAGTGCGCTTATCTAAAACCTAAGCTAAAATCTATCATACAGTTGTGTTCCAAAAACATATCCAAAAGTCTGTAAGCAATAGCAATTGTATGTCTTTTATAAATTTCATATTTATAAACCTTTTTTGGAGTTATTGTTTTACAGTTTATTGATACTTTGGAACAAAAATAAAAAAAACAAAGTAACAGGCCAATGATGTTATGAACAGTTCAGATAGATGGATAAAATGAGTCCCATGTCAATCACGTCAATAAGCAGAGCAGAATAAACACTGGTCCAATAATTTACTAACAAAGGAAGTGGTAATTTGCAGGAACCAACTGACACATGGTTAGCTCACAATGACACATGTTCAAATAAACAATAGGTATTGACAATGGGCTTCAAAAATCAATTAAAATCATGCTTATTTTTGCTTATATGTTTTTACAAAATTTAATTTGCGCGAATTAACGTCCATGCAATACAGTCTTTTTCAGTGATTGCACAAATTTTGTGCAAGCAGTTAAATGATATCACAGTATATAATTGTCATCATAACCTACTTTACAGCCAGCAAGATCCATAACTCTACTAATATATTTGTGAAATTATGGTCCTTTTTCTTTTACAGTTTCTGTTGAAGTTTTTTTTGCACTTTGCCAATCACTTTGAAACTACTACAGATATCAACTTCTAACTTGAAAATACATTTTCACTAACATAATCTGAAGCACTTTCACCAAACCTTAAGTTAAATATTTTTTAGGTAATGTCGCTACTTCACTTAGAGTTTTTGATAAAAATTTTATTCAGTTGGACAATTACTTAAGCATTATCAGGGATTTCAATAGCTTTTGAAAATCAGGGGTCATAATCGGGGGTCACCTGACCCCTGTTAGATGACCCCTGTTCTAAATTTTCAAGGGGTCATAATCAGATAGGTGGGAGTCACATGTGGTATTCATTGAACTTAGCTGCTTACAAAATTAACTTCATTTTAATTCATTTTCAAGGATTAAATAATGTTTTACTTCATATTTAAAGTGCAATAGAAACAATATTGATCTTTATTCTTGCTAATTTTGACAACTTCTCCTCAATTCTCCTGCATCAAAATTACCCTACGCTCAGAATCAGGTCGGGTCAAAAGTGGAAAATTTCAGTTTTGCTTGCATCAAAATGCAAGAATCTGCATCTATTGAAATCCTTAATTATGTATGTAATTGATATGAAACTATCAATAATTCTCTTTTATCATGGACTTGCTAATATAAATCTTGTTTGAACATAAATGTATGGCCATCTTCTAATTTAATTACTATTATCTCAAAATAAATCAAACCATAATTATTTTCAAAATTGCAGTTATTTCACATGAATGGAATAGTCAAGCATGATGTCTCCTTTGACAGCTCCTGTATAATTGGGGAATGTAGCCAGACTGGTTGGTTTTAACCAGTTATTAAGTCATTTAAATAATTCCAGCTTAAAAAGCATGTGTAACACATAATAATTATGTAATATTGACAAATGTTTAAGATGGTTAGCAACTCGGGAAAATGTTAATAAACTGCTGAAAATGGAACATTATGAGATAAACAGACAAATTAATAAGATGCCGGCTTTTACTGAACAAAACAAGAAATTTTCTGATTTGGCCATCCACAGCTATGACCAAAATATAGCACACCTGTAAATGTAATTTTCTTGTAATCTATTTAACATCTTACTCCATATATCCTTTCCACGACCATAACGTATTTAAACATGACAAAATTTTGACTTCCCAAAACCCGACCCTGTTTTAAGGGAGGACGCCTGAAATGTATTTTAACGTATAAAAAAATCGCTTTTCAAAACCCGACCCTGTTTTTCCGTCGGAAACCCGTCGATTTTTATTTCTTTTTATTAAAAAGTCCTTACTTTAGCTGCTATTTATAAGAACACGGAATCATCGGTCAGTATTTTTAAACTATAAGTCCTTTGAACGCATTGCATATTTTCTCTCAAATATCATTTAGTAAGAAATTGTTTACATGTAACTTAGATAATCTAATAAGAAAATTAGTGATTTTAAAAAGTCAAATTTTAAGAAAAAAAATCTAAATACAGTGTTGCTGTTTCTTCATCTTTTATTGTCAAAATAAAAAAGTGGCTCCAAAACAGTTATCCATTATGTTAGAAAATACCTATATCTACCTAGTAATTAATTAAAAATGTCATTTTTTGCAATGACATAAAAATTAATGACTGTTAATTAGGTTTATTGATTTACGGAATTTTCCGTTCTAAGTCTTCCAGCGATAAACCGAATTTTTCGGTTTGGTTTCTCCCATTACGTAAAAGAGTTTTGAGATTCCGGATTTTAACGCACTATTTTTGATATGCATATTCCAACTTATTTTACAGAAGAAAGACCGTAACATTAGATTACGTGTTTTACAGTTCTTTAATCGGGTTTCTTACCATGTTGAAAATTCAGAATTTCATTAAAAGGTAGAATACCTGTAACGGACAAAAGCGTATATGCTTTATTCAAACATACGCTTATCAACGGGCATTTTAAAAAAATTACGCAGATTAATGTGATGGGTTTTAAAATCGTAAAAAAAGCATAAGTTTAAATACGGAAACAGGGTCGGGTGCGGAAAGGATATACAGCGTTTATAGCATGTGCACCAGCTGACACATCCATGCCATCTAACCAGATCTACACTGGTTGCTACTTGCTCAAAAATAACTTCATGAATCTAAACACAAACAGTACGTCCTTATCAGACTGATATATGCCAGCTGATCATTTAACAGTTTATCCTTGGAGTAATACACATATATTCATTGAGTTAGGGGATCAAGAAATCGGTTGATATAAATGGCTGGAATATCACAGTCTGAGATTCAAGAAATAAGTCAAGCAAATCAAAACCCAAGATTATAAAACTGTGATTGGAAACCATTCTCAAATCTCAGGCATCTGATTGGCTGAAATGGTTGACCAGTCGCCATAAACTGGTTTCCATTCTCAGTTTTATTTCCCCTCCGCATAGTGGGAGGGGGATATAGGAATGGTTTTTGTCTGTGGCGAATGAAATTGCTGTCATTCGGATGCCTTGTAATCTATCATCAAGTCTTTTATTTGAGAAGCTTTGATAAGAAATATCACAGTTTAATTTATTTTTGTTAAGGACTGTTGGTTCAGTTTGAAGCAGTAGAAACTCTGCAACATATTTTAAGTTCATATCTGGGTATTAAAATGAAACCTAACCGTTGGAAAGGTAAATCGGGGAGAATGATGTATAAAATAGGAAACTGAACATGTCTAGCATCCTTACAAGAGAATAGGGGAAACAAAAACACCTGCCATGTTCTTCAATAAGTTTTGTGAGAGAACCTACTTGGTCCGTGTACCTCATTTTGTTGTGTTGGTGGAGGGTAGCTTTTGTCAATAGCTCTGTTTTACTTGTAGCAGAGAAGCATTTTTCCTTTGACTTAAGATAGTTCTCTCTAAGGCATCAACTCTGATGCACATTAGACTTTGTGAGACAATTAATTTTGCAAGGTGCCTGCATTTGACCCTACATGAAAGGGAAACCAATCCAGATAATGTAAATATAGCAAACAAAAGACATCATTGTACAAAAGTAACTACATGTGCAGTTATTACCTGTCACAGAGTATTCAAAACCCTGGCTTTGAGCATGTAACATGCAAGAGAAAAGTTTTCCATGTATAAATAATAATATATTGTATGTAACAAAAGCACTGCAGGGACACAGCATTTTTTGGCATTAAGTGTGTTGATTTTGTTTTTACATAAAAATTGTTAATAGAACGATCATTCCCTTCTGCAAATTAGTGTTTTTGAAAATTTTTATTTACAGAAAGATACCTGTTGTCAAAACTAACTGACCTTTAAAGGAGGTCTAAAACTTAGCTGAACTCAGATATAATGCTGAAGTGTCAAATAATAAAGGTCTAATAGTATCTGTGAGGTGTTTGTTGTAAATGAACGTTTAGCACATTCTTCTCTTTGTATATGGGTGGGTTTCAAACTGATAAATGGAAACCTTCTTAATGTAAACAGCAGAAATGTCATATTTTGCCTTTAACAGATTGGTATATTTCCAATGTTTACCATAGATAAGTATATTTCCAGTGTTTATTACATGCCAGTATATTTCCTGTGTTTACTACTTTACCCATCTAAACCTCACACATCAAAAATACTTGTATTAGTCCTTCTGTAAAGTTACCGGATAATCACTTCAAAATGTTTGTAAAAATATAAATCATGGCTTGGCTGAAGGGGCTAGATGCAAAAGCAACCAATGCACAACCTTGGGTTTGTGTATGTTCCAATGTGGGCCTTGCCATTGGAAAAAGTGTCTTTGGTCACATTTTTAACATGTTAGTTGTTACTATACTTGGAAAGAACTTAGAATTATCTTTTTTTAACTTATTGGAGATTATGTAACTCATTTTGATGACATATAGTAATGTTATTTTTACCACCAAATGCACAAGTTCTGTTGTATGCTCAACTTTATGACATCATTTCAAGAATTGATGCCAACTGTCCAAATTGAAATGTACCTTTTCCCGTGACACACCCCATACAGACAAAAATCTTGGTACATTGTTGCTTCAATGCTGGTGTTTTTGTTTAATTTCAGGCAGCTGTTGTTCAGGCCAACCTCTTGAAGAAAGATAAAAAGAAGAAAAAGAAAGAGAAGAAAAGAAAGTTATCTGAGGCTGGTAATGTTTCCATGGAAACAGACGGTAACACTACGCTGGATACGACAGCAGACACCTCGGCTTTAGGTGAACCGCCTAAGAAAAAGAAGAAAAAGAAGAAGCAGAAAAGTAAGACAAGATTAATGCCAGTGCGCCATGACAGAACTGGGCTTCTGGCCTGTGGGACCAGTGTAGAACATGATCAGCCTGCGCATCTGTCTGATTAGGTTCTAAACTGTTTGCCATCCAGTCCGTGAAGCATTCTTAATGCATCGAGAAAACAGTATAGATTCTTTATGAACCATGACATCTACAATTGGATTTGGGATCTACAAAGTCAATAAGCCTTGTTTTCTCATAATGTGTCTCAATTATTTATTTTGCATTAAACTTTAAAACTTGTTGACTTTGTATTGTGCAAATTGTTTGAAATGAATTGAAACTGATGATATTTTCTGTAATATAATAAGCAACTAGAATGATATTAATTGCACCATACTATATAATTCCTACCTGTGAACCTATTAGCAGGTAAGTGTGTCAGTTTGCACTGGGTCAGCTGCTGTAATCGCTTTGGTTGCAGAATTTATATTACAATAGTTACATAAAGTCTAGGTATTTAGGCTTATATGTATATTGGACTAGCAGAGCAGTCCAGTGTTCATTCTAGTGCTTTATAGCGCATCCTTAGTGGTTCGTCCAGGACAGAGGCTTGAAGGCAAACACTAAAGTTTCCTGGCTGGGTACATTTTTAAGTTAAATGAAATTCTTCAGGGTAATATCTGTAGATAATTGGTTTAAACAAAATTTAGTGGTATTTTTTTCTGAAAAAAAGTGTCTTGATCAATTATTGTTGCCTACCTCGATTTGAAAAGCTTGATTCTTAAATACATTCTGTTACTGTTACAAAAATAATTCATCGTTCAAACTTTTTCCCCAAACTGTGTTCAGATTTTGAAATTAACAAAAAAATATTTTCGTTCTTTATTATTAACCCAGTTGTTGTTCAATTGTAGATGAAGAGGATACTGAAAATGTAACCATGGAAACAAGCCAGGACATGGACATGACACAGGAAGTGGCAGATGATGCAGCAGACGACACACCTGCAAAGAAGCCAAAGAAGAAAAAGAAAAAGAAGTCAAAGGAAGATGAATAAATACTTAATTGTCTCATGTGATGGGCTGTAGATCACATGAATGGCCTGTGACTGTGAGAGTAATTTTTGGAGCCATTTTGAGAGGGAGCAAGGGGTTTTTGTAAAGTATATTGGACCAAAATTCACAGACACAGTGTGAGGATCCAAGATTAGAAACTAGAGTTTAAATGTGTTCATTTTGTTTTGTATTTTACTTATATTTCACAAAGGACATATTGATAATTTTAATAGAGGAAACTTTAAGATATTTACAGAAATAGAATAACAAAAGGCTGTCAAAGTCATTTGAGAAAAAATAAGACCTTTTAGATTTTGTTTTGGTTTTTGAAGTCTTTTAGTTGTTAAATTAAATTTTTTATATAAATTCAGTTTAATATAAATATTTTAAAACTAATTTTCATAATTATTGTTTTTGTCAGAAATTTCAACTGTTAATGCCTATTGTTTTGAACCTTATTCATTGAATCTATACATTCAGTAAACTTGAGTGACTTGTGTAAGAAGCAAGCTTTTTTAATGTCTCTATGGAAGAACATACTTGTAACCATTCTTCTTTTGATTTTAACAATTGGAGTATATAACGATTAAACATAGTACTCCTTTGACTTTATTTTGTTTTGCTGATAAAGTTTATCTTTTGGCCTAAGAAAAGGGTTTTTTAGCTCAACTATTCGAAGAATATGTCGAGCTATTGTACACACTCTGGCGTCGCCGTCGGCGTCCCGCTTTGGTTAAAGTTTGCGTGCAACCTACTGATATCTTAAAAACTACTATAGCTACAGCTTTAAAACTTGGCACACTTGTTCATCATCATGTCCCGAGTATGTATGCCAAGAACCATAACTCTAACTTTCATTTTGATCAAATTATGGCCCTTTTTCGACTTATAATTTCAGGTTAAAGTTTGCGTGCAAGCTAGTTACTTTCATACTTCTTGTACTATAGCTTTGAAACTTTCAACACTTGTTTACCATCATGACCCTGACTATGTATGCCAAGAACCATAACTCTTTCTTTAATTTTTAATCAAATTATGGCCCTTTTCAACTTAGAATTTCAGGTTAAAGTTTGCGTGCAAGCTAGTTACTTTCATACTTCTTGTACTATAGCTTTGAAACTTGTTCACTATCATGACCCTGACTATGTATGCCAAGAACCATAACTCTTTTCTTTGATTTATATCAAATTATTGCCCTTTTTAGACTAAGAAATTAAGGTTAAAGTTTGCGTGCAAGGTGGTGAAACCTCGTATCTTTCATTCTATTAAAACGACAACTTTAAAACTTTGTATACCTTTATTTTATCATACATCAAGTTGATTTTCAAAGGCCCATAACTCATCCTTGCTTTTTTTATTTAATTTTTGCCCTTTTTCGCTTAGAAATTAGAATTAAGACTTAGAAATTATGGTTAAAGTTTCAATGTTAGTGTTTTTCATAGGTAATGCTATAGAAAAGGTTTAAAACAGATGTGCTTAACATACTTTGGTTGAAAGTGTTGAGTGGTTATACTATACTATACTATACTATACTATACTATACTATACTATACTATACTATACTATACTATACTATACTATACCATACCATACCATACCATACCATACCATACCATACCATACCATACCATACCACCAGCACCCCCACCACCCAACCCACACCCACCCACCCCACACCCACCCACCCCACACCCACCTCCCACCACCACCTTCCACCACCACCACCCACCCCACACCCACCAACCCCACACCCACCCACCCACCACCACCCACCACACCACAACCCACCACCACCACAACCCACCACCCACACCCACCCACCCACCCACCCACCGCCCCCATCCACCCACCCACCCCACACCCACTTATAGCATCAACAACCACCACCAACAGCAACAACACTGACAACAACAACACCAACAACACAACCAACAAAAATCCTAATAACACCAACAACACCACCAACAACAACACCACCAACAACACCGTCAACAACACAACCAACAACAATACCATACCTTACTATACTACACCACACTATAGGTGGGCAGAGGTGTATGGACTGGGTTGTGTAAACCCTCTAAAAAAACTACAATAATAAATTAAGTGTAATTTATTGATTTCCTAACTTGGATTAAGAAACTTTTGTTCATGTGTGTGTGTTGGGTGTCATAAACTCCTGAATCACTCCCCAGTTTAAATGAAGCCCAGTTTTAAATAAAATGTGCTTAAATATGTCTGACTTCGAATAGTCGAGCGTGCTGTCGTTTCCGACTGGCTCTTGTTTCAAAATATATTTACAATTTATTAATTACAAGTAATTACTTTTTTGCTGCCTCTGATAGCAAGCTGACTAAACATAATTTTGTATAGCTCTAAAATCAAACAACATTTGCATCAACAAAGATATTTCTTGCAACAAGAATTATTGTTCCTAATTTAATAATTTTATAGATACCCTTGATTAAAACGTTAATGCCCACACTTGATACTTGACATTCAAAGTTGCCCTTGTATTTCTTATAAATCAGTTCTCAGATTTCATCCATCTGACTGCTTGAAATTGAGGACATTTACCAATGACAAGCTAGAGTAATGAGACTAGTCTCAAAATCGGTTCAATTAATCATCCTTGTCGCTATTTGGGACTTGAAGTGCCTGTTAACACTTGCAAAAACAGGCTTTCACCAGGTGTTTCAGAGGCGGAAATGCCTGATATTTCTTTGCCAACAGTGTCCTGTTTATCACTGGTAATGACCAGGAAACTACTTTCTATTATCAAGAATAGGAATAACGACTTTCAGACAAGAATATGTGCAATAGGTTTTCACACTTAAAGGTCATCTCATTATCAAAAAAGGTATTACCTCGGGTTTGATCTGGTATACAATTAACACTTTTGAAAAAATGCAATTGTTTATTGTCCTATAAAATATATTCATAAACATTTTGCAGAGAATTATGGTACTTACTTTTTATGCCCCCAAAGGGAGGCATGTAGTAAACACACAGTCCGTCTGTCGATCAGGCAGTCTGTTAAAATCTTGACCTTGCTTCATCTCCACAACTGCTTTGGAATCTATTGAAACTTCACAGAAATGTTTGTCTCCAAACCTAGTTGTGCACATCATCAGGAATTTTGCTCGGATTATATTTGGCCGTGTTATGGGTCCTTACTCGTATATTTATCATGATGTGCATACATGTATCGTCAGGAGTTTCCGCTCGAGTTATTTTTTATCATTTTATTGGCCCTTAGCCATTTTTTACTATATCTTCTACAAATCTTGTTCACGCATCATCCTAAAAACCTCTGTGAATTTCATTGAAACTTCAAAAATAATGTTTGTTACCTATCCTAGTTGTACATTTCTTCAGAAGTTTCCGAGTTATTAAACATTAAATAATTTACATGTAAAATTCATGAAAGGGGTTTTTATCATGGCGAATCTGGTCAAATGGGTTTGTTTACAATTAGACATATATACTTAAGCAAGAATGATTTAACACATTTTACTGACATGCCTTTTTAGCCCTTTTTAGCTCGACTATTCTAAGAATAGGGGAGCTATCCTACTCGCCCCGGTGTTGGCGTCCGTTAAACAAATGCGTTAAACAAAAAATGCACTTTGGTCCATAACTTGAAAACTACTTATGATATCAACTTGAAACTTGGAATATATATTCACCATCAAATTCTTCATCATTACCAACAAAACCCATAACTCTGCTGCAAATATTTTTCAAGTTATGCCCCTTTTTATGCCCCCGAAGGGAGGCATATAGTAATCGGACCGTCCGTCCATCCTTCCGTCCGTCCATCCGTCTGTCCGTCCGTCCGAAATAATCTTGTCCTCACTTCTTCTCCAAAACCGCTTGAGGGATTTCTTTGAAACTTCACAGGAGTGTTTGTCACTAAGCCTAGTTGTGCATATCTTCGGGAATTTCTGCTCGGATTATTTTTGGCTGAGTTATGGCCCTTTTTAGCAAAATCTTGTCCTCGCTTCTTCTCTAAAACCGCTTGAGGGATTTCATTGAAACTTCACAGGAGTGTTTGTCACCAAGCCTAGTTGTGCATATCCTAAGGAATTTCTGATCAGATTATTTTTGGCGGAGTTACGGGCCTTTTTACCTAACCCTAACCCTTAACCCTAACCCTAACCCTAAGGTAAATTTTGTTAATGCAATAGAGCTATATTTAGGTATGATGTTTACCAGTATTTTTGGTACAGTTGCTGGACAATGACCTGATGAACTTTGCTGCTTAGATCTGTGTTATGCAATATTAAGAACTTTGCTCTGGAAGATTTTATAGGGTAAATTTTGTCATTTTATGGATAGTGACAAATAAACTTTCTTCCTTTATAGCACTTTGAAAATCAGGCTTTTCTGAATATGTTATTCACTGGTTTTTAAGTAAAACAACAACAAGAACAACAACAACAAATTGGTAGCACATTCTCAAAATGTTAAGACTAAATTTAAGAGAGCCTTAGATGTATACAGTGTATGTACACAAACTGGCAAGTTAAGGCCACACTTTTTAGCTCACCTGAGCTGGCTCAGGGTGAGCTATTAGGATCGATGAATGTCTGTCGTCCGTCCACACTTAGTTCGTTAACACTATAACGGTCACATTTTTGCTCCGATTGTCATGAAACTTGGTCAGGATGTTTGTCCCAATGATTTCTCGGTCAAGTTCAAATATGGGTCATCTGGGTCCAAAAACTAGGTCACTGTTACTAAAAATAGAAAAATCTTGTCCAGGCTGTAAATTTGTTATTTCTCATTGGATTTTAAAATAACTTCGCTGAAATGTTTACCATGACAAGGTGTAGTTTCGCGTACAATACTCATGCCTGTTGGTCCAAGGTCAAGGTCACTGTTACTAAAAATAAAATTTTCTTGTCTGGGCTGTTAATTCCTAATGAATGGAGTGATTTCAAAATAACTTTACATAAATGTTCACCATGACAAGGGGATGTGTTGCTTACAATACCCATGCCGGTAGGTCAAAGGTCAAGGTCACTGTTACTAAAAATAGCATTTTCTTTTCCAAGCTGTAGATTTGTTGTTTCTTATTGGATTTTAAAATAACTTGGTGTAAAGGTTCACCATATCGAGACGTTGGGTCTCGTACAACACAACTTTGTTGTACTCAGGTGAGTGATAAAGGGCCATCATGGCCCTCTTGTTCATATTACCCACATCATATGTAGTAAGGTCCATAACTCTAATAATCATTTTCCAGGATAATCTCCCCAATAATCTTAGAATTTTCTAAAAAAATGTAATATTTAACTTTATTTAACTATATATTTACTACAGACTTGAAACATATGATCCTTTCATCTTTCACATTATATGCATGCAGTATGCTTTGTCTTCCACAAGCATATTTTTCATTACTTATGTTTATTTATTACATATGTATACCTATTCAATTTCAAAGCTGCATTTCGGGGGCATATGTCAATTTCAAGTGACAGCTCTTGTTCACTTAAATTTTGCGTTAAGGAAAATATGCACTTTGGTCCATAACTTATAAACTACTTGAGATATCAACTTGAAACTTGGAATATATATTTTCACCTCAAATTCTACATCATTACCAACAAGACCCATAACTGCTGTCAATACTTTGCAAGTTATGCCCCTTTTTTCTTATATTTTGTGTTAAGCAAAATATGCATTTTGCCCATAACTTTAAAACTACTTGAGATATGGCCTTGAAACTTGAAATATATTTTCACCACCAAAATCTACATCATAACCAACAAGACCCATAACCCTGCTTCCAATATTTTTCAAATTATGCCCCTTTTTCACTTACATTTTGTGTTAAGCAAAATATACACTTGGCCCTTAACTTCGTTATGAATAGAGGGATTTCAAAATAACTTGGCACAAATGTTCATTATGACAAGGCGGTGTGTCGCGTACAATACCCATGCCTGTAGGTCCAAGGTCAAGGTCACTGTTATTAATAATAGAATTTTCTTGCAAAATCATGTCCGCTCTGTAACTTTGTTATTTCTTATTGCATTTTTAAATATCTTGGTATAATTGTTCACCATATCAAGATGGTGTGTCACGTAAATGCCCAAGCCTGTAGGTCGAAGGTCAAGGTCACTGTTACTAAAAATAGAATTTTCTTGTCCGGGCTGTTACTTTATGAATGGAGGGATTTCAAAATAACTTTGCACAAATGTTCACTATGACAAGGCAGTGTGTCCGCACAGTTCCCAAGCCTGAAGGTCCAAGGTCAAGGTCACTGTTACTAAAAATAGTATTTTCTTGTCCAGGCTGTAACTTCATTATAAATGGATGGATTTCAAAATAACTTGTCACAAATGTTCACTATGACAAGGCAGTGTGTCCGCACAATACCCAAGCCTGAAGGTCCAAGGTCAAGGACATTGTTACTAAAAATAGAATTTTCTTGTCCAGGGTGTAACTTCATTATAAATGGATGCATTTCAAAATAACTTGACACAAATGTTCACCATGACAGGGCCGTCTGTTGCGTACCATGCCCATGCCTGTAGGTCAGGGTCACTGTTACTAAAAATAGAATTCTCTTGTCCGAGCTGTAACTTCGTTAGGAATAGAGTGATTTCAAAATAACTTGACACAAATGTTCATCATGACAAGGTGGTGTGTCCCGTACCATGCCCATGCCTGTAGGTCCAAGATCAAGGTCACTGTTACTAAAATAGAATTTTCTTGTCAGGGTTGTAACTACGTTAGGAATAGAGTAATTTCAAAATAACTCTGCAGAAATGTTCACCATGACAAGGTGGTGAGTCGTGTACTACGTCCATGCCTATAGGTCCAAGGTCAAGGTCACTGTTACTAAAAATAGAATTTTCTTGTCCGGGCGATAACTTTGTTTTGAATAGAGGGTTTTCAAAAAAACTTGGCACAAATGTTCACCATGTGTGTTGCGTACATTACCCGTGCCTGTAAGTCCAAGGTCAAGGTCACAGTTACTTAAACTTGAATTTACTTGCTGGGGCTATAACTTCTTTATGAATGAAGTGATTTCAAAATAACTTGGCACAAATGTTCACTATGACATTGCATTGCATTACCACCAACTTCTTCACAGACATTTCCGTAATGAGAAGACAACAGTGCCACAAATACAAATAATTTACTTGATCTTCAAGTTTATGCATATTCTTATAATTACTCGAACATCACTGTCTTTGAAATGCTATTATTCCAATCATTGCACTTCAGTGTCTGAAAACGATGCATAGCGAGGGCATCCGTGTCCTATGGACACATTCTAGTTTCACTTATATTTTCACTTAAGTGCACTTCATCGATAACTTTGCAAATACTTAAGGTTTCAACTTCAAACTTCCATTATATTTTCATTTCAGTTCTTTTTCTGTAACATTACTGAAGTGATTGATATTTGACTAAAAGTAAATGTCTCTAATAAAAAATTACTAACAAGTTTTCTAACAAATTCAGAAATATTTCATAGTTATTCCCCTATTCAGTTTAATATTTATGGTACATTAAGGAATTATTTCTGTTATTTGAAATGAATTTCTCCCTTACCATTCACTTGTTAATATTTTTCCTGATTGCACATGAATGTATGGCCATAGTTGTTATTGTTTTAATCTTCAAATTGCATTTGTTTCAAATGATTCGAATAGTCTCCTCTGACAGCTCTTGTTTATGCCCCCATGTATACTTAAGCAAGAATAATTTAACATATTTTACTGACTATGCCTTTATAGTCCTTTTTTATGCCCCCACAAAGCGGGAGGCATGTAGAGTTGCACACGTACGTCCGTCTGTACGTCCCCTTGTGGCATCAACTAAACTATAAGGCGGATTTCTTTCAAACTTGCACAGATGATCAAGCAGGATGTGTAGATGATCGTTAAAGGAGTTTTCCTGCGACTATTCTTACCAGAGTTATGGCCCTTTGTTATTAAAAATTATGTTGCAGCAGTGGGGGTATCAGTGTCCGAGGACACATTCTAGTTTTCATAAAAACCAGGAGTATCCACATAGATTATTCCTGGTTATTAAAATTAACTTGTACCTGTATAATTTTACCCCCACAAACGAAGTTTGAGGGGGTATTTAGGAGTGAGCTTGTCGGTCGGTCGGTCTGTCGGTCGGTCGGATTCTTCGTTTCCGGATGATAACTCATGAAAGGCTTGACAGATTTAAATAATTTTTGGTACACAGGTGTAACATCATAAGATACAGGTCAGTTTCGATTATGGGGCTGGTGGGGTCAGTGTCAAGGTCACTGTAACTAAAAATAGAAAAATGCTTTCCAGACAATAACTCCCGAAAGGCATCAAATATTTTAAAAATGTTTGGTACACAGCTGTAACATCACAAGATACAGGTCAGGTCCGACTTTGGGGCTTGTAGGGTCAATGTCAAGGTCAGTGTTACTAAAAATAGAAAAATGGTTTCCAGATGATAACTCATGAAATACTTGACAGATTAAATCCTTTTTTGGGACATAGATGTAACATCAGAATATACAGGTTGAGTTCGACTTTGGGGCCTGTGGGGTCAATGTCAAGGTCACTGTTACTTAAAATAGAAAAACTGTTTCTGAACGATAACTCATGAAATACTTCATAGATTAAATTATTTTTGGGGACACAGATGTAACATTACAAGATACAGGTTAAGTTTGACTTTGGGGCCTGTGGGTTCAAGGTCAAGGTCATTGTTATTTTGACTTCAAAACTTCATTTCCACTCCGTAACTATAGCTTTGAATGAGATTCTTGAATGAAATTTGGTGTATTGGTGGTTTCTGTGAAGACAACTTTTGGAATTGAAAGTAAAGCCTGTGGGGTCAAGGTCACTGTTACTAAAAATAGAAAAACTGTATATGCTCAATAACTGTAGTTGGGAATGAGATATTGTGATGAAAATTGCTATAAAGGTAGTGTCTATGAAGACGAAACTTGGTATTGAAAATGGGCCTAGTTGGGTCAAGGTCACTGTTCACTGTTACTAAAAATAGAAAAAATCGGTTCTGGATGATTTATAATGAAAGGCTTCACATATTTTAACATTTTTTGGCACACATTGTTTCTAAGAATTCCCTGTTCAAGTATCAAGCACACATGTGGGGGTATTTTATCACTTTCAGTGATAATTCTAGTTTTTCTTTCATTCATTTTAAGGTATTGCACACCTCGTGATTGCTTTGCCATAGAAAAAAATGTAAAAATCTTTTAAACGGCACAATGCACGTCCATCAAACTTTGCACAATTAAATCCTATAAGTGTATGATTATTTTGCATACATTAGGAAAAGTTAGAACAGTAGAGAAAAATAGTTAGACCTAACAAATCTCTAAAATTCTATTTGCAATTTATCACAAAAAGGAAGCAACACAAAACATCTATTCAAATGTCAACATGCATGAAATGATACTGACAACAGTATCCTTGAAAAGAACTTTCAATTGTGATGAGAGAAATCAACATTTTTATTTTTATGTCATCCATTTTCGCGACCAGAAAATTGAAGGTCAAACACACTATTACAAATAACTCGCATTGTAAACATTTTTTTGTGTCGCCCTTTCGAAGAAATGGCCATACATAGGCACTGCTTTGTCCGTCCGTCCGTCGGTCCGTCACGAAAACTTAACGTTGGCTATAATTTTGTCATTTTTTAATGTTTTTTCATCAAACTTTTCAAATTATATTGCTTATGACAACACGCTCGAGATGATGCCAAATTCTTAAGGTCAGGGTCACATTTGATGGAGTTATGCCCCTTTTTGTACTTGGATTTTTACACGAAAACTTAACGTTGGCTATAACTTTGTCATTTCTTAATATTTTTACATCAAACTTTCAAATTATATTGCTTATGACAACACGCTCATGATGATGCCAAATTCTTTGATGGAGTTATGCCCCTTTTTGTACTTGCATTTTTATCCGACATAGCACCAGAGGGCGACACAAGTGTTCAACTGAACACCCATCTAGTTTACACCAAAGGACCTTAGGTATCGTTGTCAGTAACTCATTACTCATCAAGACATTTAAATTGATGTTAAGTGTTGCTTTGATTTTGTGATAAATTGCAAACTATTTTTCTTTACTGTTCTAACTTTTCTTGGCGTATGTATTTTAAACATATATTAATAACATTGGTTTGTGCAAAGTTTGGTGGAACTGCATTATGCCGTTTCAGAGATTTTTATATTTTTCTTTTTGTCTATGGCAAAATGCTCAGTAATTTAATCATTAAAATCATTCATGTATTCATTATGTAATCAGAAAGTAAAATTGATAATGGGAAAAATCATAATAAATTATTACATTACAGTCATTTTAGTAAGAGTTTTGACATGTTATCATTTCATACCGGTAATATTACTTTAAAAGTGAGAAATCATGATAACTGATTATAATTACTGATTCTGATAATCGCAGGTAATGTGGTTAATTAAAAGTGAGTAATCATTATCAAGATTATAGCTGATTACTTAAAATGATTACCGGTCTAGCGAGGTTACTCTGACCTTTTTTCTACTTGCGTAAAAAGTTTAAATACTCATATTAGGGAAATCCTATACTTGTTACCATTATTTACGACCATTGTCGTTAATATTCAAATTTAAAATGTCGGGGTTTATTAACTCCTACAAATTCATGTACTTAAGAAATAATCAATAGCTTCCGGTGATTTATCGCAGGATAAATCACAGAGAGGAGTTCAGATGTGTATTACTAAGGATATATCACGAGGGGGGTAGCCCCGAGTGATATATATCTATGCAGCTGAATGACGCAATGTGATATATCCTGCGATGAATCACGGGAAAATATTGATTATTTCAATTCTAACACAACATATCTGACTGAATAATCGAAATAATTTTTACTCAATTTTAGCGCGTTGTAATAAACGCAAATGGGTTGTAAGGCTGGCAGTTAGTGTTTACTCCCTAAATATCTCCACAATTCAAAAACTGATTATAATTCAAATTTCGCATATTATGTGCTTTCTTAAGTGCGCGAAATTAAATCCCAGCGAAAAATACAATTGCAACGTGAAAATTTTATACCGACCGGTATTAAGGAATAGCCGTGCCCACGCGGTGATTTATCGTGTAATAAATAACTGTAAATTCAATGGGAAGAACGTCGAATCGTGTTAGAATCGACGTTCAATTTCACAAAACATGGTACTGTCAAACTGTCAAATGTAATGAGTAGGTACTAGGTACTTGGTGACCTGACTGAGACCTGAACGTAAGAAAGAACTCTATGCTCAAAAACAATTTCATTCTCAAGGCCTAGTACTGAAATTAACTATTTTCACAGCTTAAAAAGTGCTTTATTTGAATTCTTAAATGCATAAAATGTTGTTTCAGGACACTTATTAACAATAGACAATCTTTTGTTTGTGAAAAAAACTATAAACAAAATTAAGAGTTACTGAGCACGGAGGTATGGTCAATTTTTATACGCTCTTTTGAAAAAAGGGACGTATTATGGGAACACCTGCGGCGGGCGGGCGGGCGGGCGGCGTCCCCAGCGTTTCCGCTCTCTTAGTCAAAGAGTTTTCATCCGATCTTTATCAAACTTGGTGAATATGTTGGTGGGCATAATATCTCGGCCAAGTTCGATAACCAGCCAAATCCCCCCAGGCACTCCTGAATTATGGCCCTTTAATTGTCCAAAATTTGGGTTTCCGCTCTTTAAGTAAAAGAGTTTTCATCCGATCTTTATCAAACTTGGTGAATATGTTGGTGGGCATAATATCTCGACCAAGTTCTATAACCAGCCAAATCCCCCCAGGCACTCCTGAATTATGGCCCTTGAATTGTCCAAAATAAGGGTTTCCATTCTCTAAGTCAAAGAGTTTTCATCCGGTCTTTATCAAACTTGGTGAATATGTTGGTGGGCATAATATCTCGACCAAGTTCTATAACCAGCCAAATCCCCTCAGGCACTCCTGAGTTATGGCCCTTTAATTGTCCAAAATTTGGGTTTCCGCTCTCTAAGTCAAAGAGTTTTCATCAGGTCTTTATCAAACTTGGTGAATATGTTGGTGGGCATAATATCTCGACCAAGTTCTATAACCAGCCAAATCCCCCCAGGCACTCCTGAATTATGGCCCTTGAATTGTCCAAAATTACTGTTTCCGCTCTCTAAGTCAAAGAGTTTTCATCCAGTCTTTATCAAACTTGGTGAATATGTTGGTAGGCATAATATCTCGACCAAGTTCTACAACCAGCCAAATCCCCCACAGCACTCCTGAATTATGGTTTCCACTCTCTAAGTCAAAGAGTTTTCATCCGGTCTTTATCGAACTTGGTGCATATGTTGGTGGGCATAATATCTCGACCAAGTTCTATAACCAGCCCAATCCCCCCAGGCACTCCTGAATTATGGCCCTTGAATTGTCCAAAATAAGGGTTTACGCTCTCTAAGTCAAAGAGTTTTCATCCGATCTTTACCAAACTTGGTGAATATGTTGGTGGGCATAATATCTTTACCAAGTTCTATAACCAGCCAAATCCCCCCAGGCACTCCTGAATTATGGCCCTTGAATTGTCCAAAAACTGAATTAGCGTTATCTGCTCTCCAAGTCGAATAATTTTCATCGGATCGTTACGCAACTTTGATGATCAGCATTTTGAAGGGCGTATTTTGTGTCAGTTTGGCACTCTTGTTTACTTTGAAAATAACTTTTTAGAACATTCTGTTTCGAAGTTATTTCAACACCCAAGAATCATGTTGGCATCCCCCTTAGGCTGCTTCTGGGGTATTTGTTGCTCAAAGCATCAGTGCCCAAGGTGGGGTAAAACTGAGCATGGAAACCAGTCTCAAATCTCAAGCATCCGATTGGCTGAAATGGCTACCAGTCGCTTGAGATTTGAGACTGGTTTCCAATCTTAGTTTTTGTGTCCCCTGCGATAGCAGGAAGACACATAGTTGTGTCCCCGCGATAGCAGGAAGACACATAGGGATCATATTGTCCGGCGACGTCGTCGTGGTCGTCGGCAGTGCCGTCGTCCGGTAGTCCCCCAACTTAAATATGAAACTTAATGTTGCCAATAACTTAGAAAGTACTTGCCCTATTAACATAATACTTGGAATATATCATCTGCATGAACATAGCCATCTCTTGCAACAAGAATGGTAACTCCTGTTTCAGTATTTTTTGAGTTATGCCCCTTTTAAATGACTTTTTATGGAACTTGAAACTTAATGTTGCCTATAACTTTGAAAGTACTTTTCCTATTAACATAATAGTTGAAATATATCATCTGCATGAAGAAAGCCATCTTTTGCAAGAGAAAGGTAACTCCTGTTTCAGTATTTTTTGAGTAATGCCCTTTTCAAATGACTTTTTATGGAACTTTAATATAGAACTTAATGTTGCCTATAATTTTGAAAGTACTTGCCTATTAACATAATACTTGGAATATATCATCTGAATGAACAAAGCATTCAGTGACAACAAGAATGATAACTATTGTTTCATTATTTTTTGAGTGATGCCCCTTTCAAATGACTGTAATGTGAAACTTAATGTGGCCAATAACTTTGAAAGTACTTGTCCTATTAACTTAATACTTTGAATATATCAATTTGCATGAACAAAGCTATCTGAAAACAAGAATGACAAACTCCTGTATCAGTATTTTTTTTGAGTTATGCCTCTTTCAAATGACTTAAATATGGAACTAACATTGAAAGTCCTTATCCTATTGAGTAAATAACTGGAATATAATATCAGCATGAACAAAGCCATCTCTGACAGCAAGATTGATAACTCCTGTTTTACTGTATTTTGAGTTATGCCCCTTTTAAATGACTAATATGAAACTTAATGTTGCCTATATCTTTTAAAGTACTTGTCCTATTAACTTAATACTTGGAATATATTATCTGCATGAACAAAGCCATCTCTGACAACAAGACTGATAACTCCTGTTTTACTATTTTTGAGTTATGCCCCTTTTAAATGACTTTAATATGGAACTTAATGTTGCCTATAACTTTAAAAGTACTTGTCTATTAACTTAATACTTGGAATATACAATCTGCATGAACTAATCCATTTTTGTTAACAAGAATGATAACTCCTGTTTCACTATTTTTCAACTAATGCCCCATTTAAATGACTAATGTGGTACTTAACATTGCCTATAACATAAAAGTACTTTTCATGTTTACTTAATATTTGAAATATGTCATCTGCAGTAACAAAGCCATCTGTGACACTGAGAATGATAACTCCTCATAAACGTTTTTTAGTTGTGCCCCTTTCAGTTAACTTTAACCTGAAACTTAATTTCCTTTAACTTGGAAAGTACCTGTACTTGTTCTTTTGACACAGGAATCTAGAACTAGTTCAACATTCCTGTTTGACACAATATATGGCATCTGTTTTAATGAAGTTATATCTGTTTTGAGTTGTGTTCCTTTGAATGATTTTTACCTGAAACTTCATTTTGCTTATAACTGGAATATATACTATAGTAAAGATAATAACTGATCTTTTAAAATTAGTTATTTTGTAATATTGCAATGCAACTTGAATTACATCTTTTTATCATGTATGATAAAATATTTACCCACATTCAACTTTTCGCAAGAAGGCGACACATGTGTTCGGCGGAACACCAAATTCTAGTTTATCCTTCAGCCCAGATGTTGTTTTTTTGTTGTTGTTGTTTTAGATATTATGTGCATGAATTTTAGAGTTAGGATGCAAAGAGTTTTCTTCTGTTTAAGAGTGTGCCAGGTAATTAGAGCAATTAACGTACATCTGTACCGGTTATATCGGTTTTAGAAAAATCATTTCGCGATCTTTCACAAATATTACGTTCTGGTTGAATTACACCAAATCACGCTGTATCCCTCCGTGGTCCATTCGAATGAAGTCCGTTTTAATAATATGCTATTTTTTCTCATCATCTTGGGGCCTCTTAACTGTTAGAAATCGGCCTGTTTGTGGCTTGTTTGCAGAAATAACATATCAGGAAAATAAATGAAAGCAATTTCATGCCTATATCTCGTTTGGTAGAGGCGAAATAGTTCCGGATCAGCGGATGTAGGCCTATATTTTTGGCACCGTATTTGCGATACCGCGTTTGAAATAGGGTCTGTCCGGGTAGAGATCAGTAATTTTCTTACAAGTAAGTTAACCCCCTATTTCCTGTGTGTTTCTGAATAGATGAAATGTAGATCATCACGGCAATATATGGTTGTCTAGAAATTAAGATGACAGAAATCATGTAAATGTACATTGAATATTGAGAATTTAATATTGAGGTCTATGGGAATTGGATTTACTAAAGTTCAACCTTCTTTCACGAAGTATTACGTTCTTTCACAAACCATCAGGTAATAAACCGCCTGGTATAAAGCATCTTTACATACATGTGATTTTTTCTATATCTGGATCTGTTGTTTTTTTTGTCCGAAAGACACATTGGGCGGAGGACTGAACACTAAAAACACGCGTGGTCAATTGATTGTCTTCATAAACGAAAGTGTCTGAGGTAGTCATAACATAAGATAAGGTCTCATATCTACAACATGTGTCAGTATCATTATTTGGCACCCTTAATTTCCCGGAATGATAAATATAAAAAAATAAATAAATAAAAATATTTATTTTATTATTACCCTTTGTACTCATCGATACTCTAAACGCCGTTTAGTGACGTCAAGTATACATTTTTTAATGTATACTTGACTTAATACCCTTTCCTGGCTTAGAAAATTAAAGATCAGAATGTTTATTCATGTGCTAAAATAGACGTAGTGTAACTTAACGCTTGGTGAAAATCATGTTTCAACCTGTTTAAAACGATAATGGAAATGCATATTATTACGCCCTTCGCCTAATCCTTGATGTCAAGGAAACATAGTTATAAAAACGTTTGGAGTTCAATCGATGTTTGCTTTATTTTGCAGAGTTTACACACTCACAAATCAATTTAACTCGAGAAAAGCAATAAATGTAGACCATGGAATAGTTATCCAATCTGAGCACATTCTTGTTATCTCAGCCGCCCCGGAATGCGTCCTACTCCTCGCTTTGGCTCCGTCTTGTAGAACCGCACACAATCCGGAATATTCCCCTAGGCCGTGGCGTATTCCTCTCCATGATACTGAAGTCGAACGTGTCTAGATCGTCCTGCAACAGTAAAAAATTGCCAGGGTGATAAGGAAAAAGAAGCAACGTAAACAGTAGCGGTCATCATTATCTTAAACGAGTTGGTCAACAACAACAACAACAGAAACAACAACACCGTTTGTTACTCTGAGATTATTTCAGCGGTGTTCTCGAAAAGAAAACAACTCGATCAATCATAAAACGTTTCATCCTGATAAGACAAATTCAGCATTTTTTATTTTTACCTTTTGTCCTTTGCATTTCTTTAGATTTTGCCAGATGACGGTGACCGCGGTGAGGTCATAATTATACAGCGGGATGAGACATTCGCCAACTGGTTCCGGGATTGAGAAGATCCCGGGTTTGTTGTAAAGCTTCACCTTCAACTGCCGATCAAACAGCTCGTCCAAGCTTATCCTGAAGGCAAACGGTTCGTAGAACACTGGATTCCGCGAATTGTGCCGATTATTGCTTGTCTTCTTCTGTGCTTTGCCAGGCATTAGAGACACCTTGATATATATTCCAAGAGTTCCCGACTGGAAAGGGGCGACATTTAGTCCATCTAACACCGTAACTAGAAATATATTCCGTTCATTGAATAGCTGAAACATTACTTTAATTTTTCCGTAAACGCTTGGAACTTTAAGCGTTTCTGATTGGAATGTCTTATTAAAGTCATCTTCAAGCATCCCATTAACAAAGATCGGTGTGCGCGTAATCTTAGGAGAGTACTCTAGTAAACTGTTGAAAGCAGCGTCGTCTTTTTGTTCGATCTTCAAATGACTCACGTCATTATTGCTGTGTGCAAGCCTGCGCAAACTGTCCCTGTTATTTGATCGGACAAGATTCTGTTTAAATATCCGGAATCGATCCAGATTTATAGACCATGATCGTGTCAGAGACAAATAGTTTCTGTCATCTCGAAGACTATCTTGCTTTGCCGGTCGATGTGAATTTCCGGTGTGCTGTTCGAGGAGTGAAGCAGCTTTCACCATCCTGGCACACTGTTCGGCAATGAAATTCTTTTCTACGTTTTCAGTACAATCCGTCCCCCTGGAAGAGCCGGAATAAGTAACGTGCAGTTTTTCATGACCGTCTGACGAGGACGCCCTAGTTGAGCCGGGGAATGACTGTGTTTCGCGTTCCCGAAATTCCTGCCGGTCCAGGTAATCGTTCTTGATCTCTTGTCCACATGTACCACAGACGTGAACATGATAATCAGCTGCACTATCCGGCCTCGCTTCTTCTCGGCTGTTCTTTTTACGATCGCTCATTCTCTGGGAGAAACGGAAGATGTTGTTTGTTATGCTCGCGAGTGGGGCTGAACGGATCACTCTTTCCGCAGTTTCCTCTACCACAGGCGATGTTGGCATTGATTTTGAGAAGGCCGAATGCCTTTCTTTCGGATGCAGTTCTGTGTTAAGCTTCTTCGTGTGATTTCCTTGTGAAGATACTGAAGATCGCCTGTGAGGCTCGGCATTGTTTCCCCACGTGTTGCGCAAAGGGCGTGGGCGCGGCGATCGGTGTCTTACGCTGCCACGTGTCACAATTATTTTAGGAACATCTTGCTGAGCGGTTGAGTCTTCATCTATAGAGTTTCTGTTGATTTTATCCAAAAACCACTGCTTGATTGACGAGAATGCATCGTTTTCGTCCGCGGTGGAATCACAGTCCATTGTTGCAAGAAAAGAGAAACAAATGACTGTTATCTAAATGTCTATATATTGTCCCTTAATGTACGTGTTTAAAGTGAGTTTATGTTATTGCCTTAACATACGAGAAGTAAATGCTAAAAAAACTTATACGTATATTTATATATCACCTGCGTTTCTTGTTTTAACAGTTATTTAAGGTGTTAATTGACTTACCAGTGTGTTTTTCAGAATTCTGTTTAAGACGATGGTGTCTCAAGAAAGTGCTAATCATCCTCTGCCTGCATCAATATTTCCTCGAGCAAGTAGGGCCTTGCACGAACAGCGCCTTTTCACTGGCGTTGATCAACGTACGAATCTACTGAACCAACGTCGTTAACAAAAGATCTATAGTCTTCTTGAGCTATTTTACCAATTAACGTTACAACCACCGAATCTACTGTCGTCATCACTGCAGCCGGTCTCCTTTTCTCCTGTCGACATCGTTAACACCAGGCCCCGATATCACAAACAATCTTATTCAATCTCAAACTCAATTTTCAACTCGATATATTTATTCAAAATCTGAATAAATTTGGTTATTTGCTTGGAATATTTTATAAAATGAAATACATTTTCCGAAAGAATTATTTCAAATAACAAAAGTCCTGCTAAAATTATAGAATAAATGATCGATGTCAAACTCAAACACTTGGGTTCCTACTGAAACAGTTTTTTTGTGTGTTAATTTGTTATCAGAATATAAGGGTGACACACATTCTAAACTGCATTTAAAACACAGAATATATACACTTATTCTTACAATCTAAATCAATAAATTAAACTGTATATCTTTAGAATGTTAAAAGTATCACTTGAGTTGAGTAAGATATTTCGTGATATTGGGGCCTGGACTTTCGTGGATTCTCTCATCATTTTATCTACAACACCAACCACCGCCACAAATGTCGTCATAAACGCCACCGAACCCCCCATGTATAGCCATCATCCACACCGCTTATCACCCCAACAGCAGTTTACTCTCATCATAATCGACACCGTAAGTAAAACCCACAAATATCGTCCTCTATTATACATGCAGTTCTATTCTATTGTGTTATTTTCTGTTCTGTATAAGCTGACCGGATGTAGCGGGTTGGCAGTTTGACCCTAACACATATACTTGTACACTAGCTTTTGGACAATTCCATTGTCAGAATTACAAAAGAAGACCTATCTTTGAATTTTTCCCGTAAAAGAATTTTCTTAGAGTTTCTAGATCGATCCTACTTTTGTTTCAAATGTTAGGGATTTATGTAAGCTTTTGTAGAAAGTTCTAGACTATTGAATTTTTTATACTATATCAGTTATAGTCGTGTATCATTTGGGGTCTTTGGTCTTTGATTAAACTTGAAATTACATTGTAGTACTGGTTTACTTGTAGTAGTGCTTTAGTGCTTTATTCTTCTGTGCTTTATCAGTAATTCTAAATCTTTGTCGTAATTGTTTAACATTTAAATAAAGTGCACTGTGAACATTCTAAAAGAGGATTTAATCCATGGTCAGTGTTATACTTACTGTAGACTATTTCAAACTTTTTAGGTTTTTAGGTTTTATATTTTCTTTTGTTGTAACCTGTGCAATATCATTATTGAATAAATTTTTGTTGGACACGATTTTGCTGGCCGTTTCTTCGCTTATACGTTACTTATAGAAAACATCGCTGTCCTCCAAAATGAATTATTTATTAAATGCACAAAATCCCTACTTTCAACAAAATCGTACACGAATTGCAATGAACGCCATGGTGTGATGTTTATTATTCCTAATGCCCACTTACACCTAACCAGTGCCTAAGGTTATAAAACTGAGCATAGAAACCAGTCTCAAATCTCAAGCATCTGATTGGCTGAAATGGCGACCAGTCGCCATTTCAGCCAATCAGATGCTTGTGATTTTAGACTGGTTTCCAATCTCAGCTTTATAACCTTGGCACCTAAAGAGTTATTCAGGTCACCTCTACAAAGCTCCATCCCCACAACTTAACCAGCACCTTTCCAGGTGCATTGATCAGGAGACTTGGTCATATTGAACCTTTTCTTTAACCAACTTGGTTTAAAACGGACATTCTGGTAAAAAATTCACTTTCCGCTGAACAGGTTCTCGCGACTTAATTAAATTAACAAAAATTCACAGTGACTCTATTTAGCGAAGATCTGCACACGGTATAAACAGCAGTCCGCACAGATTTTGTGCGGTTTTAAATATTCCAGTCTGTGTATTTGTATCATTTCAATGCGTTTTCAATGTAAATTGAATTACATAAAATAAAACTGAAATAACACTATGACACCTTCATGAACTTCAGACAAATTGAACATAGAATCCTCGTATAGGCCCGATAGAGGACCCCGCTAGTTTGAGTCACAATGGGTAATTAGAAGTCATCAAACCTTAAGAAGCTTAAGGATGTCCGCTATGTTGTACGATTTCAACGATTACATGAACAATCACTTGTCATGATAATATGAACAAACTATTTATAAATTATTACATGTGTTAAGACATGGTTTTGCGTTTAAGCCTTAAAAACGACAATAAAGACAAAAAGTAAACTGGATCAACATCACATGTTAAACAATACGTATATTGGTTAACACAAAACATTTCAACATTTTTTAAAAGAGAAAATCCGTGCTTTAATTTTTGGTTGTTTTGTATTTTATTCGCCGACCCTTACACTAAAGAGCATTGCTTGTGAGAAAATTCATTGGTACCCTTGTTGTGTGTCAACAAATTTCAAGTAAATCGAGTTTAAATGAGGGCTACCACCCCCACACCCACACTTTTCTCACTCAAACGCCGCTGGGCTTTTGTGTTTCGAATATCCGGGGTCCGCTAAACTAGATTCTACCCCTAAATTTGATTCCTGCGAAATAAAATGATACCAAAGTAAAGAGAATATGAATAATGTGAATAATGAAGTTACATGAGCAGAAATGTCTTAGTTCGCTCGGATATACATTGTAAACGGTGACGATCAATTACATTGTCGTATGCATTTTTGCTGCTAGTTCTACATTGTTTATGAAGTGTGTTTTTTAATAGCCTTTATCAATGAATATTCCTTGAACATGGAAGACAAGTACCAAAACAAACAGCTCTAACAGCCGCATCACTGAACAAAAAAGTAGACATTTTCAAAGCATAGTTAGTTTGAAGTTGAATATTGTCAGAGTTTTGCATTTTTCCACATATAAGACATTTCAAACCAACAAGTCACGTTTACAGGCGACAAAAGTCGCGTGTGAAGGAGTATCTTACAAACTAATCCTCAGTTTGAGCAGACGAATCTCGCATCAGAATCTGGTAGACTCCAAGAAATCTATAAATTTTTAAAGAATTTAAGTATTTGCTTTCATAACTGACATAATAGTGCATGAAAGAAACACACTTTTGCAAAAGATAATTGTAACGTATATAACGGATGTGACGTAATTTACGTTGGTTAACAACATCGCCAAGGGAGACGCCAAACAACAGACGCCGCATTTGAAGAAAGTTTGCGGGAGAGAGCAGACGTAAAATACGCAGCAGACGATATTTCAAGTGGCTGTAAATGGAAACGATCAACTGGTAAATAAAGACACAAAAGGTAAGTGAGTATTTTCTTTTGAGGTTGTGGAGGCTTACAACGAAATTATAAGTAAGCTTTTGAACGGCGTGGAATATTTTGCTTTTTGGAAAAATCCATCATATTGTTCAACACTTTAGATAAATGCGAATAGCACAGATATTGTGAACATAATGAAATACCAGACGTATATTGGAGGAAACGGAAAATGATCAGCCGGAAAATAAAAATATTCACGGTAAATAAGCAAGACTTCGAGTTTGTGGAGGCGAACAACGAAAATGTAAGGAAGTCTTTCTAAACTGTTTACTGACGGCAAAAAGATTCCATACTAATCTTAAACACATACATAATAAAATACCGGATAAATACCGGATAAAAAGTCAGCTTGGTCGCTTTTAACTTGCTCGCGAATAAGTCAATAATTGCAGCGCAACAGTTTCTTGAGATTTGTACAGACACGAAACGGGAGCTTCATTCCTTTGAATTTTCAGAAGTGGAACTTTACCTACCATACAATTGAATTCGCCGCAGAGACGAAACGCGATTAAATCTCGGTAAACAAGAGGATCAAACTTGTTTTTTTATGATTTTGTAAGGGGTGTATGCAGTCCACTAACGAAAAATGACGTGACAATTGTAGAAATGTTTAAACTTTAAAGAAATATTATATAATGAAATCGCATTATTTATGGAGTAATTTAAATGAGTCTAGTTAAAAAGAAATATTCAAAAATATAACGAATAAAAGAAAGTCACGCAGAGGCTTCTGTTAATATCAGGCAGTAAACGATAAAAGGTTAACCAAACATCTCATTTAGTTTGTTCTTTTAAAATGTTGAACCTATACTTTATGTTCAGATATTGATAAAAGACTATAATGTAATGTGGAATCCTTTCAGCGGGATTGAATTCAAGTCCTAACGCATGGCGGCCCAATCTTTGCGTGATTATTGAAAGGAACCACAATGCATAGTTTCTGTTCATGTTGTTTTTTGTTTTTTTACACTCTTTCTTTACTTATAATACGAAGACGTTAATTTATTTCTTCTTTTTTTATTGTGTTTTTCTATACATATAGCACACATATCCTGTAATGTGGAAACATTTCATCGGAATTGAAGGTCGAGTCCTGAGGATTACGGCCCATTCGTTTCCTGATAATTAAAAGGAATCGCAATGCACCTACATATATTATATTTTCATGTTGATTTGTTTTATTTTATTCCTTGAAGTTAACTATTTCTTCTTTTTATTATTTGGGTTTTCTAATACACATAGCACACATATCCTGTAATGTGGAATCCTTTCAGCGGGATTAGAAGTCAAGTCCTAACGAATGGCGGCCCAATCTTTGCGTGATAATTGAAAGGAATCACACTGATTTTTTGCTATGTTCATGGTGTTCTGTTTCATTAAATTCTATCGTTACTTATATAGAAAAGTTGATATGCTGCTGCTCCCTGCTCCTTCGCATGTATTCAACGAGTCCAAAATGACATCTTCCTCCACACAGGTAGAGACGGGAACCTTTATAACATTTTTCGCCACACAGCGAAGACCAAAGTGCTCAAGGTCCTCATACGGGAGATGCTCTTTGCCGACGACGCAGCGCTCGCTGCTCTGCCCTCCAGCGTCTCAGCACTATCTTGCGGAGGCATGCACAGAATTTGGCTTAATCATCAGCCTCAAGAAGACCATCGTCATGGGTGAGGATGTCGAAACCACTTTCACAATTGCCATTGACGATTACAACCTCGAGATCGTGGACAAGTTCACATACCTCGGCTCCACAATCTCCAACAACCTATCCCTGGATGCTGAGTTCAACGTGAAGAAAGGCAAAGCACCAACCGCCATGGCCCGCCTAGCGAAGCGTGTGTGGGCCAAATCCTTGCTGACCATTAACACAAAGATGAAAGTGCACGATCAGTGCGTGCTGAGCACCCTTTATAAGGTAGAGTGGCTTGGACCCTTTAAACGCACCAAGTGCGAAGACTGAACGCCTTTCTTATGCCCAACATCAGACGACTCCTTGGCATCACCTGGCAGGATCTCGTCTCCACAGCAACGAGAATGGTCTTTACACTATGCTGCACACATTTCATGTAATGTGGAATTCTTTCAGCGGGATTGAAGGTCAAGTCCTAACGGATGGCGGCCCAATCTTTGCGTGATTATTGAAAGGAACCACATATGCACCTTTTCTATTTTCACGAAATTTTGTTTTATAAACATTATTTTGTTACTTATAAAAAAATGTTAATTAGTTCCTTCTTTTTTTTTTTGCTTTATTTACACATTGCTGCACACATATCCTGTATGTTAAATCCTTTCAGCGGGATTGAAGGTCAAGTCCTCACAGATGGCGGCCCAATCTTTGCGCGATTTTTGTAAGGAACCAAAATGCACCATTTATGTTCATGTTGTTTTGTTTGATAGTATTCTTTCGTTACTTAATCTTTTTTGTGTTGTTTTTCCATACACATAGCACACATATCCTGTAATGTGGAATCATTTCAGCGGGATTGAAGGTCAAGTCCTAACGGATGGCGGCCCAATCTTTGCGTGATTATTGAAAGGAACCACAATGCACCTTTCTATGTTCATGTTGTTGTGTTTTATTACATTTTTTCGTTACTTGTGATACTTAGTTTATTACGATTTTTTTATTTCTTCTTATTTTTATTTCGCTTTTCTTAACTCTCTGCTGCACACGTCTTCTGTAAAGTGGAATCCTTTCAGCGGGATTGAAGGTCAAGTCCTAACGGATGGCGGTCCAATCTTTGCGTGATTATTGAAAGGAACCACAATGCACCTTTTCTATGTTCATATTTTTTTGTTTTATAACATCCTTTCGTTACATACAATCTTAAGAAGTTTTTTTTTCCTTTTTGTCGTTTGTTTGTTTGTTTGTTTGTTTGTTTATTTGTTTGTTTGTTTTCCTTTTTGTCGTTTGTTTGTTTGTTTGTTTGTTTGTTTGTTTGTTTGTTTGTTTGTTTCTTTCTTTCTTTCTTTCTTTCTTTCTTTCTTTCTCTTTCTTTCTTTCTTCTCTTTTCAAATGGCGTCTAAATTTTTGCGTAGGTTTATAAAAGGTCCCGCAATACATTTTTTGTATTCGTGCGGTTAAGTATCGATGAGATGTTTTTTTTAATAAAATATTTACCTCGCAAATAGGTGGCAACTCTTTTTAAAAATTATATAAAGAGAACTGCGGCTAAAGATATACTAACTTCAACGCCAAAATTCACGCCAATTTTCACGTTACGTAATTTGGTAAACTTTTGACGTCATCACGCTTTGCATTTGTTTACAATCATTGTTTTTCGGTTACCTGTGCATGTCGTCAATGGCGTCATTCGAGAAATCCGAACCGCACTCAATCGTCAAGGAAACCTTTGAAATGAGAAAGAAATCATTCACAGTAAAAGTCATGCCCGGACACAAGTTTTTGAGTGGCATCATAGATTCCGGCAAGGTCGTGAATCTTGTGATGACAACGGCAGGTGTGATCGCCGGTCATTGGTGGATTTGACGTTGAACGCTAAAGGATGTCGTGGGCAGGGATAATGCACAATCTAATACAGCTGAAACTACATGATTGGAGATCGACGCAATCGGGTAAAGGACGGTCGAGCAACACCTTATTTGTCTTATTTGACACAAGTGTGTTTTCGGGCTTTCCCGACTATGAAGTCTGCATTGAAGGGACAAAGATTCGATTCGATTGAGGAACTGTAGAATAAATTATCCGTGAAGTTGTTTCAGGTTGGACAGCAATTAGTATCCATGTTTGACCAGTGGATAAAGCGTCAGAAGCGCGTAGCTAAGCGTGCGGACTATATCATAAAGCACTGCTTTCTTTCTTGGCAATGCTTTCTTTGTTATTTTTGTTTTGTTTTTCTTTACAATCTGAACACATATACTGTAATTCGTATCCAGGCTATTTCTCACCAACCATCAGAAGGTATTCAGTGACACTCGAGTGATTTTGCTTCGAATTCCCAACCTTTACAGAAAATAATAGTTAAAATGAAACAAAACAAAATGTGTGATCTGTGAAAATAATTGTTCCCACTCGGTCCTCGGTCACATACTAAAAACACATATTTCACAGACTGTGCGTATAAACATGCTTGCAAGTGTACATGAAATCCGTAATAGTAATACATGTAATAAGGTTTTCAAAATTTCAAATAGATTTATATGATTTTATTGCGGTTAGACTTTCTTAGAATTTTTAAAGCCAAACTTTATGAGAAAACAACAAAACAATGTCAAAAACAATATTAAATGTCTTATAAGATTTTAAGCAATGGAACTATTTTACTGTTTAGATATAGGACGCAAAAAACATAAGAACCATATTATTGATTGCATACATAATTCATTTTATTTTAACTTTATTTCCGATGCTTTTTATAATATGCTTTAATGTAACAGTCAAAATTATTTTATTAATACAAGACTTCAGAAATTTACGCAGAAATGCCATGTACATGTATAAAGTATCATCAACACCAACCCTACTGCATGGTTACTGATAAACCTTGTCAAATTAACATTCCGCCGGCTTCGAATTTATGCAAGTAGAAAAAGTTAATAGTCATGCGGTCAAATTAAGGGCATTTCAGGAGAGTTGTGTAGAAATCGAAAAGTAGAAATTTGCTGCGGTATTAATCGGCATGGGCGTAAAAAAGAAACGGGTGGATATTAACAACATATTCAAAACGTTAAATTTTCACGGTTACGACCATTTGAATTAATGTATAATAATATAACTATAGGTGCTACCTATAAAGGAGAAAGCTTGTTTTTAATACCTAAAATAAAAATAAAAATAACTAACATGTGTTGCACTGTACGGAATTACTGCATTATGCATGTTATGACTAATCAACAATACGGCCCTCGCGATGCAGCCCAGGATTTTCTGATGTTTAGGTCAATGAAAGGGGACGACATGACCCATAGAGATTCTGTCAGATATGAAATCAAAACAAGGAATACTTTATAGCCCATCAAACCAATATTTTTGTGTTTTTTTTTCCAAAAGCTACCAACAAGTATGACCACATAGCTCTAGGATACTTGCAAATTTATAGAATCAATGCATCGAGGATACTTGCAAATTTATAGAACCAATTCAGGCTTTACTTTCACACCTACTTCACGAACATATAGAACAAGAAACGGTGGTCTGCATGTCATCTTTGATGTTTTTGAAAGAAATGCCATTGTCGTTTTTAATTGGTAATAAAACTGTAATTAAAACAGCCTCGTTATTATCACAGAAGCCGTCAAGTAATATGGTCAGAAGTGGTAAGATAATTAAAATTTACCCTTGTAATTTTGGGTTACGAAATAAAGATACGGAGGAAACTAGAAAAGTAACGGAGGAAAAAATATCCACGATTATCAATTTATCCTGCATAAAATATATATGCAGGTTACTTTTTATTTTGACAGGTGTATGGTTTTGCTTGAGCTTGGACTCTATTGCTTAAACAGTAAAATTACATTTTAAATGAAAGTTATACAAACATAAGTGAAAATATTTAGCTCACAACATTTAATTAACCTTGAAATCAGTTGAATTACAATTCTGTACCAGGCACGATGAAAATACCCGTGTTGTTGTTAGCACAGACAGTGATGTACAGTGGTCTTCATTCTTATTTTATGAACATAGTTCACTTGAAATGCTTGATTTGGCGTTTGTTTGATTGAAGACAGATTGCAAACAGTCTGTTTCATATAACCTGATGATATGTACCTTTTATAATCTAGAAAAATATGAACAACATACACCTACTTAATACATTTTCCTCCGTAACTTTTCCTCCGTAACTGTTGGATAACTTTTTTTGTTTGTTTAGCATTGTAAATTCAGAAAAGTTTTATTGAATTTGACTTTTTAGTTTGTTTATTAATACATATACGTACAATTACAGATATGTTAGTGCGTTACTGGTCTCTGTTTAATTGGTAATGTATCTCTGTATTTGTTATAAATCTCGGCATACATGTACTCATGATAGTTGATAAAATAGCAGTCGTTTTTGTTTATATTCCATAAACATTGTGTGTTTAATCCATTAAACTATGTTTCCAGTCAACAATAACATGTTTAGAAGGTGTATACTGTAATTAGAACAGTGTTTATTATAAACCATGTGTTATAGGCACCTGCAGTTTTCCTCCGTAACTGAACATTTGACACAAAGAAGCAATTGTTATGTTTTGAGCTTATCGTTTAAATGGTGTGATCCACACGTTTATTCTGAAGTCTATACATTATTGCCTAAGTAAAAACGTATTTCCTTTTCACAAATGCAGATGCCCATTTTTTGATTCTTACTTGATCAAAATTGAGTCAATTATTTGAATCTGGCTGTATAGAAACACTAGCTGATTGGCAAATATAGCTAAAGAAAAAATAAAACTCCTTCTAAAAACAGAAATTGTGTATTTCTGCAGCTGTTGGAACCAAAAATCGTTATCCAAAACATTTGGATAAGAAAAAAATACTTTTAAAATAATGCCTATAAACAGGTTCGCCACAAGTAAATTTAGTCAATAGGCAAGGGTGGTAGTCTTCAAAGTGAAATTTGAGGTGGAAACCTACGGTCATGGTGGTATTTCATCTATGTTTTTATGTAGATTTATATTCAAACTTCATCAGAAGACCATGCCTGATATTGTCTAAGAATTAATTAATCAAGGAGACTCCCAAGACTCTATATAGAACATATAGGGAATCGCAATAGTGTGCGCTGACCTAAAGGCAGCAAGACTCTGGATGTATGTGATCTATTGAGCGCCTTGTTTGAAACTGGTTTTGTATACAATTTGTTAATTTTGTGAATATTGACAAATCTAAAGAATTTCTACATACATTTGCAGCAGTTAGAAGGAGTCTGATTGTAAGTTGTTGATAAAGGGGCCTCTGAATTAAGATAGTGTTGAAAATAGCCCTATTCACTATATTTAGAATGGGAGATGGTGTTGTAGCTTTGTTGAGACCTGCACTTTATGATATTTTCCATGAAAAGTATAGAAATTGTCACTTTTTAAGGTAGGATTGTTGTAAAACTATACATGGGAGTGCATTTTTTTGTTATGCATTTGCTTATTTTTTTATAAAAAGGTTGTTAGATTTTGAGGATAATGCTTGCATTTGAGGAAACTTAAGAGGTGGTGGTCACTGTAAGGTATATTTGGATCAAAAGTGTGGCTTTGATTTAATTCAGGTTAGGAAAAAATGACTTTATGATGAATTAGATCTGCCTTTTAGACACAAAAACTGTGTTTTTCCCCTTTTAAAAGTCTTTCTTAATATTTCAGTAAGTTTCAGATTTGTTAGATATATTTTTGATGCCTAATATTGAACCAAAGAACTATATATATAAATAGCTATGCGTCATCGCATTTTCCCGCATGTGCACGCGGCCTGCGTTATCTCGAATCACATGATCGCTATTTGTGAAACCGAAAAGCCTTTGTCAATTTTGTCTATCATTAAAACTTGTTTAATGAATAGTAAATACAATTTTGACTTGCATTAATTTGAAGAAAGATGCATATTCTTCAACTTGAAACTACGATTTACTATATAGTTATTGATATAACTATCAATATCACCAAAATTGCACCATACCGTTCAAAGTGCATTGGCCAGATGAAAGCAAACTTACATGCCGATCATATCGATACCTTTCAAGGGCCTCAAAAAGATGTTATTATTTATTCAATGTGTTCCAAAAGTATATCAAAATAACATAATAACAGGAAGATCGATTAAAAGTTATGTTAACATGATTAAAATCCACTCAACACGTAATTATCGCTTATCAATTCGACTACAAGATGGCGGATTATATATAAAGTAAAAATTACGCTTTGTCACGTGACGAGATTCTCGTCCAGTCCACGCACCAAAACGAGATTTCCTATATCAGTAATTGAGAGATGCGAATCTGTGTAATATATAGGTCTTTGGTTGAACAGTATAGAGTGGTTGTATATTAAAACTGGTAATAGAATAAAGGCAAAATGAGAATAAATGAATTTTATGGGTGACTTTTGTTCGGTATGAGTTTGATTTCAGTTGCGAAGCAGTACATTTTTTCGCGAACAAATGAATTTTAAGTCGGTTCCTGGAAGTTGCGATAAGTTTGACCATAAAATGCCACCGGGTATGTTATATAGATCTCTGACTGTGTAAAGGATTTCACTTACTGATTTGCTACTATGATTGAGGTATACAATAGTTTTAACTTTTGTTTTTAACAGAGAGTAGCAGTATTTCTCTGTAAAAGTGGTTAACTGGTTTTCTTTTGGGAGTCTGGTCCCAGAAAACCATGGATTCTATGACAGAACTAAATCTGGCATATATGTTTATAAGAAATGGTTTAACATGGGGCCTTAAACATTGTCTGCTTGACACTTTTGTTTTCAAAACTGTAGCACCAGCTTGAGATTTTTTGAAAATAAGTATAGCAGAAATATGTTTATTATATTTATACCTACAAAATTGTAAGTTATAGCAAATTAGACTAATTAAGATAACATGAGTTGTCTCCTTTTCAACAAAGAAAATTAAACAGAAAAATCATTTGATGAAATATGCTTTATTATACAATCAGAGCAATTGAATTACATAATAATTTAATCATTTCATGCATATTGACTATTTTTAAAGCATTTGGATCTGATAATTCTTTATTTCATGGGATTTTGATATAGGATCACCTATGAGGAGTGACATCCTAGAGGCATTTCAGGGCAAAAACAAGCCCCTGGGTAAATAGCAGTGTCCAGTCAAGGTGTACTGTTTATTTTCATGCATAAAACACATTTTATATGACAACTGGAAGAATTTAGTAAATACAGTCTCATAAAATGAATGATTTCCACTCCAAATGCATCAAAATATCATTTTCTTATGGATTTTCACCATGTTTTGGTTTCCACAAAAGTCATGGATGTGTATTTTAAGTGCCGAATGATACTAAATAGACTGTGTTTCCGTGGATAAATATGTTTATAGCTGCTTTTAATGTAAAATTCAGGAATTTGATCTTGCAGGTAGTGAAAATTTATTGAAATAATGGCCAGAAAATGTCTTTTTTTGTATTTTTACATGGAATGGGGATACAAAAATGACTCTGTATATAAGCATACAAGGCCAAGCCAAAAAATTACTTGTTTAAAATATCATGCCTGTGTGTAAGTCTTATAGAAGTCTTGTAGAAACAGTTCCACATTTACTGCTTCCTGTACAATGATGATGAATTTTATTAACAATCTTTGAATGTAAATGGTCAGTTATTTGGTCAAATGAACAAATGTTATCTGTGTTTTTCTCTGTTTTCGAATGTTTATTATTTGAACCTAACTGAAGTTTTGGGTTCAGACTGTCACTGTGTTCATTTAGCTAAGCACATGATATTTTAAAATGTTTAAACATATGAAGTGCTTTAATAATATTTTGACAGTAAAAAGTATCCTTTATTATTTACACAAAACTTCAAATGCATACTTTTGGAAACAGGCTATTTCTTGTTATATATATTTAATATTGAAAAATGAAAAAAAGAACATGTGTTACATTTTTAGGCTTAAAATGTCCCTAATAACATTCAATTGAAAATAAGTAATCATTTTATTTATATTTTGTTGGAAAACAGGATATTTACATTTCATTTTATTAAAAATATATAATAACACATGAAAATGACTTGAGTAACGCTTTTGAGAATTCTCTATTAAGTACAAATTATTTTTGTATTGCCAACACAGCGCTTGGTTCTATCTTCCAACAGACTACCGCGATAGTACGGAAACCGCTTTTCAGACTAATCAATGTTAGTGATCTCCCCTTAAATTGTGAAGGTTTTTTTTTTTTTTTTTTTTTTCAAGGGGCGTCCGTGGCCGAGTGGTTAAGGTTTCCGACTGACAATCACTTGCCCTTCACCGCTGTGAGTTCGAGACCTACCAGGGTCAAGATCTTTCATGTGAGGAAGCTAACCAGCTAGCTTGCGGAACGTCGGTGGTTCTACCCAGGTGCCCGCTCGGGCCTGAAAATTGCCCGGAGGGGCACCTGGGGTCTTCCTCCACCATGGGAAGCTGGTATGTCCACACCATAATGTCCTCGTTCAGAGGCGGGAGGGACATAAAACTGGGAAGAAACAACAACAACAAAAAAGTTTACTGTTTTAAATCAGACGGTGAATTTGAGAGAATGAGAAACCAGTCTGGAAAAACAACAATGGCGGCCCACATGAAATTTACAACTTAGAAATCTTTATGGACTATAGAGCAGAAATCTTTATGGACTATAGAGTAAGACATCAGAAATCTATTGAAATTTTGACAGCTTTTGTTTAATTTTGTTATTTTAAACATGTACACATTGTCTATAGGCGGGAAAAGACCGGAGCCGCCTTCGGCGGCTTTCCCCGTATGATGTGGGACCATTTCTGGGCTGGGTGGAGGCTATTGCTCTGCAGCCAAGTGTTTGAATGCAATTACACTTTGTGTGTAACAATGGAATATCTGCTTAACGTTGACACATTCCGTTTTGATGATTTTTCAAACTTGTTGCCCTCTTAATATCTTAATTTCTTTACGACAGTATTATGATTGATAATATATATAATATAAGAATAGTTATTTAAGGAAATTAAATTAGAACAAACAAGGGCCCAAGATCATAAAACTAAGTTTTGAGATCAGTCTCAAATCTCAAGGATCTGATTGGCTAAAATGGCGACTAGCTTGAGATTTGAGACTGATCTCTCTTTGTAATCATAATGTTATAAGATTGATTCTTCAAGAAGTGTCACCAGGATTGTTCTGTTTTGAAAAGGACATAACAATCAATTTTAATGACAGAATTCCCGTAAACATTGCTGATTGTGTAACAAAACAGTTTTGTTTTCATTTAGATGTGTATTGATACACTTTTTTTTCACTTGCAACTGACTCGTATTTGGAAGTATACAAAACAGTGATGGTTCATTTCATACATTATTTCTTGTATTTCGTTTACTTAATTGTCTGAGCTGTAACAGTTATCACGTTCTTAGTGATATACAAATGTACAATGCACGTTGTTAAAATGAAATGAGATCCACCATAAATAGTATACTTTTTCTGTATTTCATATTTATATCAAAATGTCCCAGATAAAAAAAACCGACAAATTCCAGTGTTACGTGAAAATCACAATACCAAGTTCATGCAATCAACACATGTGGATGACAAACACTATAAGCCACATAAGAATTTACATTTTTAGTTCTCACGTTATCTATAGTAAACTCCTAATAAAGACCACCCAGATATTAAGAACATCTCGGTGATACACCACTATTTCATTATCCCTTGTGTGCTAGTTTCTACCCTAAATGAAGAGCATTCACTAGTAGATTACTTTTTTCCTGTCCCAAAGGTGCTCTTTATATAGAGGTTTCACTGTATTTTAACACAGTAGAGTCCAAGGAGGCGAAAGAAAAGCAAACTTCACATGTTCCTATTGAGGGTAATGTCTCGTATCAGGTAATCAGAAACTCAAATTCATCGGTTACAGTCAGATAAAACGTCCGGTAGCTCCAGTACACTTTATTCGAAAAATAAATGTTTCTCGGTCTTGTTGTTTTGTTCCCTTTGGTAGGCACAATTAAGCATATAACACAAAAAAACCACTCACATTCTATTTTCTTAAGCACAAATCAACAAATTATTTTAGGTCATCATGAATTTAATGCCGCCTCTTAGTTCCGTTAATTTCCAGTTGCAACAAGAAAAAGTAAGTAGATTGATTAAACATTTTCCAACAGGATCAGCAACAGTATGATTTATGTTTCTTATAGTTAAGTGCAACTAGTATTCGGAATACCTTTCAGTTTCGGGTCGGTTTTTTGAATGGATTTTATAAAACCGGTTTCAACCAAGCTTCAGGGCAGCATTGTCATTACCGAAGGAAGTACCTAATGACTTGTGCCAGCAGTACCACTCCCCGTTTATTGCTAGCAACAACTTGTATTTTCAGCAGATGAGCTTTAAGGATTTTTTTAATTTCGTTGTAACCTGCGTCGTAGTTTTTAATGTTTCCGGAAGTCGGAGAGCAGCTTTTTGAAACCCTTTGTCGGTTTTACGGCATCACGCTCCAGAGGACTGAAGTCAAACTCGTCCAGGTCATCCTACCCAATATAAATAAATAAATAAATGAGATTTTAAATACTTCATATTTTGATGGGTGAAATCTAAAAATGAAGTCAAGAAAGTGTAAAGTACAATTCGAAATACAGCCATCTTTACCACACATACACATTGGTCTTGTGGCCACCCGAAACAGTTTTCAAATCTTAATTAAAACTACTGTAAACAAATACTACATTTCTGGTGTTCCATAGAATTTTCTTCATTTGGAATATGACATAAACTGACATTTTGTTCTAATTTTTTACTGTTTTCAACAGCCACCTGTTCTCATCAGCCACTTTTTGTCACTCCCTTGGGTGGCTGCTAAAGACAGGTTTGACTGTACATCTTTTAATGGCTGATTCTCAATGAACATACAGTTAAATAGTAAAGGGTTTCAAATACCTTTTGTCCTTTGCACTTCTTCAGATCCTGCCAGATGACAGTCACTGCGGTCAGGTCAAACTGATGAAGTGGAATCAGACATTCACCTACCGGCTCGGCGATAGAAAAGATACCGGGTTTGTTGTAGAGTTTGATCCTCAGCTCGCGGTCAAGGAGCTCAGCCAAACTCATCTTAAATGTAAACGGTTCGTAGAACACCGGGTCACTCGTGTCATGTTTATCGTTTCCGGTTTTCTTCTGAACTTTGCCCGGCATGAGGCAGACTTTAGTGAATAGTCCGAGGGTTCCGGTTGTACTTTTAGCGATATTCGAACCTTTTAAAACAGTCAGTTGAAGCTCGCTTTTCTCGTTGAAATATTGAAACATAATTTTAATTTGCCCATATATACTCGGTATTCTGACACTGTCTGACTCAAATGTTGACTTAAAGTCGTCCAAGGGGTCACCGTTTGCAAATTTATTGGCTCTGGTAACCTTCGGGGAATATTCTAAAATATCTCTCTCAATGGTTCTTTCTGCAGATGAAGTAAATGACGAATCACTTTCACCATCTTCTTCGTCTTTGTCCGAATCCGTGATTTCGTGGCAAAGTAACCGTAGCAACGACGACCGTCGGCGGTCACACCCTCGTCGTAAATCATTATCATTCAGTGACATTTTACGATCGTTGCGTGGATTGTAAGATTTGATAGAGTTATTTTTCACTATTCGAAAGGTTTCGAGGTTGAAAGACCAGGAACGGGTAAGCGAAATCATACTGTTGGCTTTTTCTTTTGATCCTGTGCGCTTTACACGATCCCTCCTTTGCATTACATCAACGTTAGATACAGCTTTTGTAATATTTGTAGATTTACTGAATAAATGCGCATCATCTTTATCGGGTGCTCGGCAAGAACTCGTACGGCGTAGACCAAGGCGAGAATTTTTCGACATTATCTCTGGACTTTGATTTAGATCTGCACGAGCGTTTAAAGCATTAAATATTGTTTCACCACATGGCGGCTCAAACCCTACGAAATCTTTACTGCCATAAAACTTTCTCTGGCCGCAAGCTCCGCATAGGGACGGCGAGTCCAACACACTGCGTGAACAAGAAAGCGATGGACCGGGTGACAGGTTACCGTAGTTTTCCGACAGTGGAAGGTTGTTTCTCTTTGAAAACAAGAAGACAGGCGTCTTTTGCTTTACTGTACTATCTGACCGGGTGTTTCTTGGCGAGAAATGCATTGGTGTACAAGGTACTGATATCGGCTCCCAAAACTTTCTATCACCCGAATTATACGGTACCGAAAATGGCGGTTCCTTGTTAATCCCTCGTTTTTTAACAAGAGGACTTGGTCGTCTTGACATCGGACTGGCTGCTGGACTTACGCACGTGTTGATGCTTCGGTCACTTCCGCCGGAAATAATTATTTTTGGTAAACCGACATTACTTCCACCACGCGAATATCTTATTCCGTGATGCGGGGAACCAGTATCCTTCTCTAGATTTTGCTGAAACTTCATCATTAGCCATTGTTTCATGGAGCTAAATGACTCTGTGCGGTATTTATCACTCATTTCGCTTTTAAAACTTTTTCTCAACACACTATTTTAACAGTAAATACTATTTCTTCGTTTATTTTATAGTCTTTTAGCAGTATTATAGACGCTCATATTTATCGTCTTCATTAAATCAAACTTTCTACTAAGTTTCATGTATACGCATCACATTAATATATCGATATGTTGTTCGTGATTTTGAAAAAAAAACTCTTAATAAAAAACAAACCACAATCTTTCTGTAAAGTTTGGAAGAATAAACTGCACGGAAAATCTGTTCAAAATCTGATAGCCAATAATTTCGATCATTCTGACAGAAACAGTGTTAATGTGTCAAAAACAACAGCGCAGATTTGTATGGTACTGAAAGGGTTTACGTCAGAACATCTGCGGAGAGTGCGAAGTCCTATCGGAAAAAGTGCATTGTGACAAATGCGAACTTATACACTTAATTCCAATGAAGGCTTGTTTTGTAAATTTTGGCAGAAGAGAGAATTTAGTGTAAATTCTTAGCAATTCTTATAAGTTCATTTCATGAAATTTAATATTTTGTTTTGCACACTTCAGACCCCAACATTATGAACAACCTTAACATCTTACATCATTTAACTCAACAATCTTACTCAAAGTCTGAGTAAATTTTGGTTATTTACTTGAAATACTATATAAAAATTAAATAAAATATTCATATTATCATGGAAATATTTCAAATATTACTAGATAGATATTATAGAATAAAAGTTTGAGTTCAACTTTTCAAACGGTTTTTGGAGATTAATATATTAATCAGAATATACTATTATAATACTATATATAGTAATACTATAATAATAACAGGTAACAAGTTCTGAAAACTGTACTTATATTATTTGAACTTATTATATATATTACATTGTATATTAACACTAAATAATGCACCGACTTATTCTTTAAACCTAGATTAATAAGATAAGTGGGTATCTTCCAAACCTTTATGTATCACCATCTAGTTAATTTAAATTTCAAATTTAATATTTTTCCTGAAATTGGAGCCAGGTGTTTAAATATTGAAGTTAAATAGCTTTTTGAAGTGGTCACAGATTTTTTGCCGCCATATTTGATGAACTATGCATGATATTTTGACTGGGAAACAAATACCGGTATTAGGAATAATGTTACGTTAGTCACCTATTATTTGAATTTCTTTTATCATTTTATGGTTTTAAACAGACGTTTCAGAAAATTCATCAGCACAAAAAGACAGTGTACTGGACAGTTGACAATGCATCATACCACACAAAACTTGCTTTGTTCCGTCTGTATTAAGGGGTTGCAAACATGCTATAATTGGGTGGGGGGTTAATGCACATACAATTAAACCATATTGTTACAATTACTATTCTGAAGAATTTGTTGCATTTATTGTGTTTATTGATAAATTCATTTTATTTCGTTTATTTTTGTGCAGGACTTAGGGAGGGAAACATACACTTTCGAAATCAATAAAAAATATTTCAAAAATGAAATGCGATAATTGAAAACTATGTAACTTTTATATGGATTTAATCCAAGGAATTATCGCTTCTTTGATACAATATTTTGTTTTTCCTTCTTTGCAGGTATTTTGTTAAACACAAAATCGTTTTATTTGAAAGTTGAATAACAATTATCTGTCAATATAAACTGTTATTTCCAACTATTTCTGTTACAGCTAATTCGCATGTGACTTACAAAAATCAACTGTACTACTGATAAAAAATTACTAAATCATCTTATTAGAATGAAGGGGTAACGGTATAGGGGCGTTTATGTAAGATGAATAAGCGTGTTGGTTGTTTGTTTAAATTTATTGTAAAAAAACACGAAAAAATGAAATCAAAAAGTGTAATTGAATATGAGTATTTTAAAACCTCACAAAACTTTTATACACGGAATTACTACAGTATAGTAAAAGTATTGTTGCTCTTTATGATTATAGCAATCGTATTGCAAACCTATTCTTAATGTCCCAGAACTTTTCTCAAGTTAAGCAAGTTTCCGACGTCAAGTGGCTTCTGCATCCATTCGAGTTTTTGAAGATTTCGTCGCTGTGGTTATCTCTTAATATTTTCCCTGAAAATGGAGCCGGGTGTGCATATTTCACTTTTTGTGCAAAATTTCCAGCTTGAATGTCTCCCTTAAGGTGCGGTTGTTTTGTTTAACAGTTCTCATATACGTCAATCGCATTATTGTTTCAATAACAAATAATATACCAGTTTCGGAGTCATATCATACAAGATATCGCTATCATGAAACTAGGGATTGTTTCTGATTTCTGAAACTGATTTAATAAGTCGGTTAGTTATGTCCTTTATTGTATTCCTGTTGCGTTACCCAGGGTATACTGCTTGTGTCCAGTCTGAAGCTGAGAAATGTTTCACATTTAACAAGGCATTTTCTGACTCTGTTTCTTCTGCAATTTGAATGTGTGTGTTCTGGGTTTCATTTTTCTGTTCTATTGTCTAGAATAGTGTAATGCAGTTGCTGCTGTCTTCAAGCGTAATTCTTTCTTATTTTTTAACTTAATAGCGTTATCAGTCATGATATACCAAACAATAATCTCTGATAATAGGGATCCATAAGTGAACTATTTGTGCACCCCTTGTTGCTGATTTTTTTTATTTTATAATGCTTTAAGAGAGATAAATGATCAATTAGTTTCTTACTTATTCTTGCCATCGTGTTCATGCTCATGCTGGTTTTACTTCAGGTGGTCTAGTCTCTGTTCGTCCATCGAGTACCTGTTAGCAATTAGCTTCTTATGGCTATATGTCAGTTTGCTTCATTGTCGTGGGATGGGTATTTGTACGTGTTTGTTCGTTTGTGAACTTGTAGAGGCAAATGTAAGGTTGGTGCACCCTAGAACCTTGTTTAACTTCCCAAAATCAAACTGCTTTGCCACTGACCGCCCAAATGCGGCGATCCTCGGTTTCCGTTCTCGTTTACTTTTTATGTTGTGTGTGTGTGTTTAATTTATCACATTATAAAGCTATTCTCTCTTTTTCTCTGCATTTCTGATTCTCTGAAGAGGCTTCGTTTTCTGAATGCGGCTATTCCTAGTCCCAAGATTATAAAACTGAGAATGGAAACCAGTCTCAAATCTCAAGCATCTGATTGGCTGAAATGGCGACCAGTCGCCATTTTAGCCAATCAGATGCTTGAGATTTGAGACTGGTTTCCATGCTCAGTTTTATAACATTGGGCACTGATATGCGTAGTTCACTTATTAAGGGCAAAATAAGTCACACAATTAAACGCAATTATTTGTTACATTATTAGAAATCAGGCAGTTGAAAACATCTATTGCGATGCCCAGCCAGTCTAGCTAATTGGTTAAACTTGACCCTGTCATCCAATACTATTTTCTTCAACAAACTAATTCGTAGCACCACTGCTTGCAGATAAGATATTATATTTGAGAAAATATCCTTCACCGATAACATATTTCAATTACCCGTTATTCTGGGAATTGAAAGGTTAATATCTCATGATTTTATTAATTATATTTCATCACTGTGACGTTGTGGACGAAATCAACTTATGGCATAAAGTGATAACAAATGCTATACAGTTCTAACCTTTTTCAACGTTATAGCAAATGTTGTTATTCTCTAAAAACAAATAAACACCAGTTCACTGAGTACATATCAGTATTCCTCTGTGATCCTTTCGAATATGTTTTTCAAATATACTGAAAGAAAAAAGTTCTGCACGTGATATATATAATTTTTAATTTTAACGCAATAAATGACATAAACAGAAATAATTGTTTTTAAATACTTTGTATGCAGAACTTGTAATTACCTGCTTAATTTAACCGTACAATTTTTTTCTCAGTTGGGCCAATACTGTACATTAAAATTGTAATTGGAATCTAGTAATTATCCTTTGTTCCGTTCCGGAAAATACAGTAAACTACGGGGAAAGCTCGATTTTGCGGAATAGAACGGAACAAAATAAAGTTTCCTTTTTTTGTATGTAAGGTATCCTTAATACTTTTGACCTATGTAATGTATTCATAAACAGGTGTACATCCCATAGTCAATTAAAGCGGCATTACTTCAATTTAACCCGCTCTTGTATGAAATATTACATGTATTTGGAACTCTAGGCACAAATTTGCAGCATTAGTTCGGGCTAATAAAATTTTAACTTACTAAAATAAATTTGGTCCGCGCGACTAAAAGCGAAAGTAGGATTTCCGAAACGTCACAGAAATCGAGATCGCGCATGAAGTGGTCGCTTCGTCAATCAAAGCACTGAAAGTACTGATGGGTGGCGTTTTAGAGTGATTGACATAATGTCACATCAATGTGACATCATCTATAGATTTTGTGAGTTTCCTATTGGAGGAGTGTGAAGGAACTTTCGGATGGCAGAGCAAACGTTTGCGTGCCCGGCTTCTGCTTTATCAAGTTTTTATCTACCACGGACATTCGAGAGGATGCTAATATCCAAGACTGAAGTCATATTGTGCCAGAAAAAAAATAGGTCTACATTTGATTTGAAACTTTTAATTAATAAGAAAGAAATGAAACACATGGGGATATCAAAAATACTTTAACTATGAAATAGTTGCTATTTGCACTATAATTTGAAACAATATTTATTCACCAGAAAGAAATAAAAGATATGCACAAATAAAAGTAATATAACTATATATGGCCATTTATTATAAGCATTTAAAGATGTACAGTTAGCACTTTTATTACATTAAATTTCTTTAAAATTGTCTTCATTTTTGTTTATAATCTGTTATAAGAACCCTTCTGTAAGGCAATAGAAAATTAATTCCTAGATTCTCATCCGAATTTTGGAAAAAAATGGGGCGGGTGGGCAAGTTTTATTTTTTATTAATTATTCTTGCTGTTTCTAATGACACTTGTGTGGTGAAAAGATAAATAATCATCAAGCCGACTATGAATTGCCAATTCGCACTTAAATGTTACATACTGCGTTTTCGTACTCTACTGATTTGTACTCGTAAATGTAAATTTTGATGCACACATTTTTTTCAGAATAAAAAACGTTGGGGCGGAGTGATTTTCGAGGGGCGGGCGGGGAATCTAGGAATTAATTTTCTATTGCCTAATCACCTGTTTATAAAAGTGACAAGATTATCAATTATCCTAACACTTTCATGCTCACAACTCTTTACAGTTAGCAGGTCATCAAAGAACAATATAACAACTATAATCTCAGTTAGGCCATCATAATTGCTGAGATAATCTGTTCTTAATTGGCTGATTTACGACCGTCTTCTCTATACTCAACAGACACTTATCCAACTATTCGACATGTGAGACACAACAGATGCTCATTAAATATTGTAAGGAGTGATCTTGTGCAGTAGACGCTTAATAATATCAGAGAAACACTTGAAATTGGCGAGGAAGTTTCATAATTTGACATGTTTACTCTGGACAGTTTAACAATCGAGCAGCGCCGTCTACCGTCTCATAACCTCTGTGACCTACATATACTGTATAAGTTATTCAAGGGCGTAATTCTCTGGAGGTAAAATGATCGAATTTCACTTTTGGTAACCGCGTTCGACTATATAAGTAGATAGAGACCGAGGTACCATTTTGATCATGTGACCAAAATTCACATGTAAAATCACTGGGTGGCGTAAAAACGCCACCCAAAAATAGGTGCTAAATATAGCTCCATTATATTTAGCTTCTTAAAAGTTCGTTAATGATAATTTAACATTATCATTGAAAATCCCGTCTATAAGAAAGAATTCGATCGGACCTTTTGTGTTCTGTTAGAGAGTTTATATATTGGACTCTATATGGACAAATATGATTTTTTCAATAGTATATTCTTACTTAAGTTTAGGGCTGGGGCTTTAAAGGAAACAAGGGGAGCATAGGTTTATATTGGTAAATATATGTGCTTAACAACCAACATAATACTTAGTCAAGGACACCATACTGTCCGAACAACTAAAGACACTTATTGAAGAAAAAAATGATTTTTTTCCTATGAGCTTGTCATCACATATCAATTTTTCAGAAGACTAATCATAATGTAAAATATAAGTTTATTATCCCTGTTAAGATCAAGATATTTAATTAATGCAACTCGGCTACCTTTATGCATTATTTCGGTGACCTGAACAGTGTGACTCTGCAAGTTTTAATTTTTTTCTCAATATAGTTACAAACAAAGAAAGCTTCAAAATGTTCATCCCAACAACAACCCTAACCCCACTCATACATACATTAAAATGTCACTATTTGTTCAAAAGCAGATGAGACTATGGAACGTAGTGTTTTGCTAATAATAAGAGCTACAGCATGTATTTACTTGAATGTTACAAAGAGTTGTCCTTGTTAACTAGAAAAATGATGTATATATTTCTCACCGCTTTCACTGATTTGTAATACAAATGATCTCATAATGATTATCTAGATTGTCAGGTCGTAGACGCTAACACATTTACCGTCACTAAGGCACAGTTTGTTGAGCGTGCTCGAGAAAGTGATTGCTCCACCACTCGCATCTTCTATGATAATCTGGACCTTGCTTAGGTCTGCTGTCAACTGATGGATACTTCTTGTGTCAGTGCTGCATACATAAACGTAACCTTCTCTATCCACAGTGATATCCGTTGGATACTTGAGGGCATTATCTTTATAGACAGCCATGACGTTGCCATCCAGGGTCATGCTGGTTACTGTGTTTTTATACTGGTCAGTTACATAGATAGTTTTACCGTCCTGGCTTAGACAAACACCAGCAGAATCATGCTTGATTGATTTTATTTCTTGCCCTGTGTTGTTGCAAACATGAATTTGATTGCCCTGGCTTAGAAAGAGTTTGCAATTGCAATATTCTAAATCACTGCATGGGAGTTTTACATCAAACTGCTTAGCTGTACTCGTTATTACACCAGAAATTGAAACATAGAGGAACTGTATCCGATTTTTCATCTCTGGAGTGAATAGTGATACAGCCACCCAGTCATTTTTCACTGTGGTCAATCCATAAAGGTATGTAGCCTCTATACATATTTCAGAGGTTACACACTTACTCATTGTATCAACCACCTTTACACACTTGTTACCATTGTCTGTGACCACACAATAATGTCCATGCACGGTGGTCAGGCCATATATATTTGGAATATTATTGTCCTTAATTGTGCTTATGTCTATTTTGGCCTGAAATCTGGCCGTTGCCATTTTGCAAATCTCTGTAGTGGTTCCCATCATAGATTCAATCTGTTCTGAAGGAAGCAGTATGTACTTCTGTATTCTCTTTTCATCAAATAACTTGTTAAAGTTTCTATTTATTGTTTCTATTTTCTGCATGCTCTTTTTCATGTCAATGAATAGTTGACAGTTCTGTCCATTCTTCTTGGAGTCAATGTTTGTTTTCATCCCATTAAACTCTTCTTCTATAGACTTCAGCCTTTCAGAAGCAGTTTTAAGTACAGCATTGTTATCCATTTGAATATGATCTATCTGCAGATCAATTTTATTCTCAAGGTTATCAAAAAACTTGTTTATTGCATTTCTTTGATTTTTTAGTTCTTCTTTGGCCTGCTTCTTCATCTGAATGTTCATTTCAGTATAATATGCAATCTTGTCCTTGTTTTCGTTTAGTTTTTTATTGATAGTTTCAAGTATTTTATCGAATTCTGTAAACTCTACAGAGGTTTCTAGCTCTTTCACAACATCAGGGATATGGGCTACCTTCTCGCACTGACGGTGGTTAACAGTAACACAGGCATAGCATCCAAGTATTTCACATGTCCCACAGAAGAAGTCAACCACTTTACCAGGATGAATGCTACATTTCTCCACACATGCATCAAGAATATCTCGATTAGACTTTGCAGAGTCTGGCATGGAGTCCTTGTCTTGTAACACATGATTTTCCAAAGCCTTAAATTTTCTGTGACTGTTAAAGCACTGTTTGCACAAATATTCAGAGCAGTTCACACAAAATCCCTCAACAGACACAAAATTCCCGTCTTTGTTGCAAGGATCACAATATGGTTCATGCACTTCGTCTGATGCTCCAAATACTGATCTGCTTAAATCTGCAGATTCTGCCATTGCAGTAATATTTAAGAGTAAAGCAGGCTTTTAAAAACAACGGATTTAAAGCACCTTAATCTTATTTTACATTGTTGGTCTAGTGTTACAAAGTTTTCTTTATTTTCCGTATCAGTGTTATCTCAAAATGCTATGTTAAGTATGAAGTGTACATTTATTTATTTTATTTACTTTATCACACATTTATTATCAGTGGAGTAAATTCATACGTTGAAAATTAAATTGGGAACAAAACTGATATCTTATCACTTTTAAATAATAGGTTTTAATTATAGTCATCTACCGCAAATGGATAGGAGAAAAAGCTGTATTATACTGTCATTTTTCTGTCCTTCTATTCTTAACTATACTAGCAATCAATACAAAGATATCACATAATTATAGTTCACAGTTTCTATACATTTTTTTTAAATTTTAATACATTTTGATGCAGACGACTATTTAGTACTTTTTAATTATAAATTTATTACATAACTGCATTTCAGTCGTCTCAATGTCCTGAAATAAAATAGAACTTATGTAGCGCGCGCGCGCACACACACAATATATCAAGTGTCATAGATATTTAATAACAAAGATCTGTTTCCGTCTGCATCTCATACCCCGATTTTAAGGAGAGCCTCGAGTTCTTCTTGAAGCGATAACATGATCTGCAAACACGTACTGTTGGGACTTTTTAAGATGTGTTTTAAATCAGTGTTTACTGTTCCCCCAACCCCCACCACCCACGACTAAGAATATATTGTTTTTATTCAGGGTGATTTTTTTGAGATAATATGTTTTTTTTTAATTTGCTTTTGCAATAAGTAACTTTGATTATAGGTCCTCACAAATGCTAAACAAAATTGACAGTTCCGAGCCACTGAATTACTTTAACTATTCTTTCTCTTTCATTTCCGGATATATGTTTAAATAAATGAAAAAAGGCACTTTGAAAGCCTCCGAACACGACAAATATCAAACTATTCAAGCTCGGTTTGATTGAGCCTGTTCATGAGTAGTAATGGAAGTGCATATTACTGTTAACACCCCCAAAAAGCTCCACAAAAGTTCAACTATATTGCAACTGGACGTTGCTGAGAAATATCGCTAACAATAATTATTATGTCATATTTTATACTTCAAAAATCCTAAGGCAAATTAATAATGGTCAGGAATATCTGGTCAGCAGATTAGGGACTTTTAGTCTGCACACTTTTTTTACACTGTGCTGTGTTCTGTGTACTATGTACTTTGATCTTAGCCAAAAGGCCGAGAAGGGATATCCCAAAATTATGAACAACCTTAACCTCTTGCACAACACAGGAATATTATATAATCAAAGGACTGGAGGTACTGATGGGTCGGCCATCAAAACACAATTGAAAAGCGATGGATCTTTGGCAAAGAGTTTGTGTTTGATTAAGTTGGACCAGAAACAAACTTTCGCATCAAGGACGGGGACCAATTTACTTTATGACCTCTGAGACATAGATATTCGACCCCAAAACAATTAAGGTCCAATTAACAGGTAAAGGCAAATACTGTTATCAAGTTTGCAGACGCAGTGACATGGAGAGCAAACCTGGTGGAAGGACAATATGTCTAAAGATATAATTAGAATATAATTGGACTTCTTGGACGATAATATGAAATAAGAAAATGCCTCTCTCGGAACTGACCAATCGAAATTAAGTGAAGGATATCATACTACATAGGTCATATGGTCAACAGTGAAACAAAGCTGGTCACAGTCCTCAGACATCCTGCGAGCAGTTGTTTGCAAGCACAGTATCAATAGACAGCACCTAAAATTCTGAGTTGTGATACGGCGACACATATGACAGAACTAGATGGGTTTTCAGATGAACTCTTGTGTCGCCCTCTGGTACAATGTCGGAAATAATGCAAGTTCAAAAAGGGTCATAACTCAACCAAAGGTGACCTTGACCTTAAGAATTTGGCATCATCATGAATGTGTTGTCATAAGTAAAGTTATAGTCAACGTTGAGTTTTCATGTCAAAATCAAAGTACAAAAAGGGGCATAACTCCATCAAATGTGACCTTGACCTAAAGAATTTGGCATCATCATGAGTCTGTTGTCATAAGCAATATAATTTGAAAGTTTCATGAAGAAATATTAAGAAATGGCAAAGTTATAGCCAACGTTAAGTTTTCGTGACGGACGGACGCTCCCACAGATGGGCATTTGTTGGGTATTTCTTTTGTTTAAAACTACCCAACAAGCGAAAAACTACCCAATAACAGACTAACGGAATGAATGGAAAGTTCTCACAGATGGGCATTTGTTGGGTAACAAGTGCCATCGGTGGGCCCGGATGGACCGAAGGACAAAGCGATCCCTATGAATCGCCATTTCTTCAAAAAGGGCGACACAAAAAGTAGCTAAGCTTGTCATTGTCTTTGAATATTCAAACTTGAAATCAACAAACAGTATTGGGTCACATGATTTAAAATAAAACTACAAGTGACACTATGGTTTTTTTTCCAATAGTTTTATTATTCAGCAAATAATGTTCAAACAAACAATTACACTGATGCTTTTTTGTCAACTGATGCTTTTTCAATGTGGTGCACATTCTAACGTTTTGTTATATTTATTATTTATTATTTCGCACCCACTATTTGTATCGACATTTGTGATTTTTTTTATTCTTGTCCGTTACAAAAGCAGCATGTTCCATTGCAGGAATTAGTGGCAATATAAAGGCTGTATGCTCCTTCAGACAGTCATTGACAGAATTGTCAAACTGGTCTCCTCACAGCATTCCATGTGAAGCTGTTATCCTGAAATATTAATTTCAACAAATTACCTATTTATATTGAAGTTCAAGCATAATGGTCTATGCTTTTTAGAAGCTGATAAATACATGTATTTGACAATAAATTAGTTTTGTCCAATAATATTAATTTTCTTGCCCTGGCAATACTACATTTATCCTGACTCTTGACATGGTATCCCTTGGGTTCTCATTTTTGTTCATTGGTTGTGGTGTATGTTTTGAAACTGACCATATTTTTCTCATTTCTTATGATGAACCTTAACTCCTTGGAATTGCCTTAATCATATAGACATTTGACCCAGGAAATAACCTTTTGACTTTTGAAAATTAAAAAAAATAAAAAATCATTCTGACCCTTGCGATTTTACCTGAAGTGTCTTCGTTTTCCTTAAATTAAGGGTAATTTGGTTATTAATTTCCAGAATCCACTAAAAAGTTACACTTATGTCTCCCTGGGAGCTATGTCAGATTATAAAATTCAAGAACAAGAGGGGGAAAACACCCATCCCGACATAAGAACTTGGAGTCATGATGAGTGTGTTGTCATGAGCAATATAATTTGAAAGTTTGATGTAGAAATATTAAGAAAAGGCAAAGTTATAGTCAACATTAAGTTTTTCTGTTAAAATAAAAGTACAGAAAGGGATTAACTCCATCAAATGTGACCTTGACCTGAAAATTTACATCACCTCAAGCATGTTGTCACAAACAATATAATTCTGGTGTCTGATCTGGATTGATTGGAATCTACACTGTTTGCATATTTATAAGAAATAGCCTCGTGAATCTTATTATGAACCATGTAGATCCTATTAAGACTGCACAGATATGCCTGCTGATCTGGATATACACTGGTCACTCATGTCATGTATTCATGGAAGAAAGGGTCAAAAACAACACAGTAAATTTTTTTATAGGTTGATTATTTTTCTTGTGAACTGTGGTCTTACAAGTCTTCACATACATACAAACACAATTTTATGTTTTCTAGTTACAAGATACAAATACCAACATTTACAGATAGATTAAGTGTCGCTCTATCATACAGTCATGCAGCTCTAATACATGGAAATAAAATAATGCAAACCTTGTCTCCATTTTTTACAGTAACATTCATATTCTGCTCCCTAGTTTTCTACCAATTTTGCAAACATTTCAAGTCCGCAGCTTTTACTAGACTGATGGTACACACGGCTGAAAAAAATAAATGTTGTATTTAACAAATAACCCAAATCAATTTCACTGTACTTGTTGTTGCTTATGAATATGTACATAAACAGCTGTTGCAGTTAAACAGTTAACAGATTACACTGTTGTCATAATTTGTATTTAAGGTAATTTTTTTTATATAAATATCACACAAAAGAGGTTTTTCTGATGTAAGCTTTGTGCCATCTTCAATTCCTATAGGCTCCTACACAATTTATCCCATGAAATCTTTTCGTCCATGTACATGTATATGCCTTTGTGGCATGGGTGATCAGTGTAGATCTAGATCAGTCAACACATCCATACTATACTGCCTGATTAGGATCTAAACTGTTAGCTTTTTTTATTCAATAGGTTATTTCTGACCACAATGTGACCAGTGCAGATCCAGATCAGATCTGCCATCTGATCTGTATCTCTACACTGGTTGCACAGGCATGAAAATGTGTATATATGTAGTAAAGGGTTAATTATTACAATAACACACTTGCATTTTGATACTCCATTTTACTCGTAGGATACACCTTTAACACATGACCATCTATTGTAGATCTAGGTGCTGACACATCTGCTTCCAATTAAAAGAGCTTTAGTTTAAATGTATCTAATGAACAGAGTAGATACAGATCAGACCACAAAAATGTCTGATGTGCAAGCTGATCTGGAGCTACAATTATCTGTGCTATCTCTATCTGATCTGGATTTACACTGGTTGCCCATGTGGTGAAATGGCGTGTAAATGGAGTAAAGGGTCAAGTTATTAACTGAGAAAACAGAAACAGCATTGGATTTTTGAGACACATTCATATGAGATTACCCAATTAATAAATGAATAAGCAACCACAAGAACACATCGTGTTTGTGCAAGGTGGCCCACAGATGAATATTATATAATGTAATTATTCAAGTGAATTCATGTTTGCCATGTTATTGAGCCAAGGGTAGTCATATATGCCTGAGTCAGAAGGCCGAGGGTATATATGACAGCCCGAGGCCCAATAACATGGTCAATAGGAATATACTTGAGTGATAATTTTTTTAATTAACAGAATAAAAACATCAAATTCATATGAAGACTAAAAGTTCTGGGCCAATACAGGGGTTCTGAGCAAATATTGTAATTGCTGGGCCATCATAAAATAGTTAAGTATGAATGTGATATACAATGTAGTGTCTGCCAGGATTATGGCATGATCAGGTCAGGTGATGACATGCCTCGAGATTTCGCTACACTGCAGTCATGTAAAAAGGACAAAGTATGGAATAACTGTACTGTATATTCATACAGGGCTCTCACTAGAGAGAGACTTGAAGGAAGTAGTCCCATCAAAAGTGACCAGACTTCTCTCTTCGTTTAACTTTGGGAGAAGTCTTTTTGTATTTAATATATAGGGAAAGAATGCCTTTGACTGCAAACTTCTCCATAATTCAGTAAATTATGACAAAACTTCTCCCTGATAGGTGAGAGCCCTGTTAATAGTCAACTAATAAAATTAAATATTGGCAGCTCAAGCATTACAAATAAACTAAAATATACTGTTTACAAAAATTACATCTCCTAAAACAGTCATTGTGGATTTAACTCAAACATTTTTATTTTACCTTCACTTTTGTGGTCCACTTCATTGCATGATGTCAAACAGTTCTATACAGCTTCAAATGGGGTATTATGTCAAACTTAGTTGATACCGGTCTGACCAGATCCAAAGATCATCTACCGGTAAACCTGTTTATGAATAATTAAATAAACAATATACATATAATAACTAAATACATGATTATTCTTTCTTCGAGGATGCTAAATTCACCTGAAATGCATTTAAGAGATACTATTAAATAAATTCATATAATTTGTGAAGTTCCTGTTCTGTATACTGAGGTTCTACTCTTCTTCTTCTTTTGGTTTTCCCTTGTTATTTTGAGAATATCTGTTCTGATTAAATGACCTGTGAGACATCATTGAATGGAGTGCAGGACAAAATTGAAAGTAGTAAAAACTTCTTATTGCGGATTTCACTGACTGTTCCAAGGCGGTAACCACTAGGGTTCTCATTTTTAACCAGCGAAGCTGGTTTTACTAATCACAATTCTGAAATCGGTATCAAACCAAAACGAGGCACTGGCAACCGGCGATTTACGCATTTCATGGTAATCAGAGTAAGTAAAGTAGTCCCCAAGTTTCCTGTTACGTGTTAAAGTTGGCTCTTGCTAGTTAGTATCGCTACAAGAATACTTGACTGCTTCACTGCGCTGTCCCTAATTCAGAACACAATCGACAACAGTAAACCAATTTTATCTAGGGGTTGTAGCCGCCAGGGACTTTTTAGCGAGCCACAGATATGTTACCTTTATGTAGAGATATAAACGATATTCCCGATGTCAGGATATTACAATAGCCAAATATTAAATCTGAAATATTTAATATATCCTTTCTGCTAATTCGAAGCTAAAAATAACAGTGAAAACCTTTTCTTTATTTTGTCATTTTAAAGCCATTTCAATATTGGACGTTTGTTCCGCGGCTTAACTGTTCGTTTCACGAAATATTTTTTTTTATTTTTATCATTAACAATAACGATAATGATAAATTTCCATCTTAGCATATTTTTCTTCAATTGTCCACTTTATGAAATCTATGCGCAAATGCTTTCACTTGAATTTTTAAAGACATATTGCGAACATTTGTTTATTATTTGATGGTAGGCGTTCATGAGCGTTGTAAATCACTAAACATGAAGCAATCATCATTGCTGAATATGTTTATATATTGGATTTCCACAAATAAGCTTGATCAGTAAACAGGAAACTATTGAGATGTGTAAAATTTTACATATTAAAACTAGTATACCGTATATTACTCGTACAGAAATAAGGACATGTAAGATTTACAGATCTATGTATTCGAAACATGCTACGAGCATGCGCGGTACGTGTCCGGCTATCACGTACGTGGCAGGAGACACGCCGACAATAAGGCCATCAGTGGTCCAAGGAACGGACTATGATTTGTTTCAGGAATAATGCATAATTTACATTTTGTCCAAAGGTTAAGATGTTTACTCGGTTTACGTTTTCGATTAAGCTAGAGATGACTACTATTTTTGTTCGGAGTACATGAAATCATAGGCGCAGTGACACATTGAATATGCAAATGTCAGTGACGTCACAATTTCCCGCGTTTTGAAGAAAGCCAAATAACAGTAAAAGTACGTGTGAATATAGAGGACAAACCATGATGAAGCCTAAAATTAAAAACGACACATCTGTCTGCTGAAACTGATTTTATATGAACGGATTGTAAGCTAATGGACATTTATCCCAGCTCCTTAACAACCAAAACTCAATGATATGTTTACCAATGTCTTAAATCTGGCACCTTTTTCTAATAATATGCTACATGAAATAAACATCGAGTCCGTTATTATATACAACTTAATACGGTGGAAAGTTTTGGTATAAGCTATAGTAATTCATTTTCCTCTGAAATTGTCTTCAATTTTACATGTGTGTTATCTAGCATTATATTCCAACGCTTTCGGCAATGTTATGACTCTCGGTTGTTTTATCTTAATATGTAGGATTCTCAATTCTACGATTTCCTTTACATGTTATTCACAATGAAGGAAACAATTATATACATTATTTCTTATTTCAAATAACTGCATAATCTTTCTCATCGATGGGGTCTCACTTTTTATATCATTTTTCGTGTTCATTCTGTCTTTGGGATGTCAGTACACAGATTTCACTATTATAATTTCTTGCTTAAAACCCTTTACTCAATATATACGCCTTTCATCACATAGGTGACCAGTTCAGGTCCCGATCAGCTGGCACAATAGTGCCATCTGATCTGGATCTAAAATTTGTGATTACTGGCCAGAAAAAAATGATTATAAAAGCGAACAGTTTAAATCCTAATCAGATCGCACAGATGTACCAGCTGATATGGATCTTAACTGTTCGCCCAAGCTATGAAGGTATATCTATGGAGTAAAGGGTTAACAGAAGCCTTCATCCAGATAATACATGGAAACCCTTATTTCCACTATCATTTAGACAAGATGAAGGTCTTTGCGAGTGAACCAAGTTCTTTTGCTTTTTCGTAAATGGATACATGTATGAGAATCATGGCACTGGTTATTCTCAATAAGCAAAATCGCTTCGCTGGTTTTCTGTACTTTCAGTACTTTGATTGTTCATTGTTATTGGCGTCTCTTTTGAAACTGATCATTTTATTAACAATGCTCTCTCCCTCTCTTCTCTTGACTGTGTGGTGAGGCTGTTTTTTCTGAATGTGGCGATTCCCAATATGCATTTCAGAAGGTCAACATATAATGTGCAATTATTCAGAAAACCCTGTGTCAACTATGCAGCTGGTTATGATTTGGGAATGGGTTATGATATGGGAAAATTGCATTCATGTCAGATCTTGATATTATCTGATGCCAATGGAAATTCAGGTTCTTCTGATCAAATGCATAAAATGCATTCATTAATATATCTGTTAAATTAATTCATGCATGATTTTAAACTTACTTTAAACACAATTTTCAACAGATCTAAATGTGTTAAAAATAAATCATTGTGAATCAGATGCTTTATGTTTGAAGCATTCAAATGGAAATTTTTATAAAAATCTTACACGATATTCGTTAATCGTACAAAATCCGACTTCTTTCAATGCAATACATTGAAATGATTTTATTACCTACATCGCTACAAGGTTCCACAATAAATAGCCACAATGATTAGGGCCCTAAATTAAAAAAAAAAGTTTTGCCCCTTCCACTCAGCGGAAAATCCTACTTTCATTTTGGAGAGTGCATTAAATGACGTAACGGGACGTAACGTTTAATAAAACCTAAAGAGCCAAAATCTCGTTTACTGCGGTATAGCCTTTCGAATCTAAACATGGTAAATTTCAGTCAACTGTTGAAGACGGTCAGTATTCTGGAAGAAGAATATAAAGTTTCAGTTTTACAAAGATTTTGTAACGTTACCATTCGTAAACCACCAAATCCACCTCCATTTTCCATATGAAATTCTATTTACAAAGTGAAATGCTATTGTCTATATACATTCAAATGTAACCTGGGTGTTATTAAACATTGCATCACGAAAATAACTCGATAAATACTTACTATTCAGTTGACTGCGATGGATTTTTCGTCTTAACTGAGTGTTGTCGAATCCAATATGGCGATCCGCCATTAGGTATTCATGCGCGTTCATGTCTCAAAATCTTGTCTGACGTTCCACGAGTTAAATTTCTTCAAATATTGATTGATTCCATATGTTTAAATATAACTTTTATCATTTTGCACAGCATTACAAAATTGACCGCTCTGCAGCATTGACTTACTTTTTGAAACTAAGAACTATATTCTAGGGTAGCACGCAATACTGTCGTAACAACATTGAAATAAAGAGGGAGGTACGACAGTCTTGCATGCAACCCTAAATTGTTAGGTTTGCAGTAATTCAAAACGATTGTCGAAAACCGGCTAAACTGGGTCGTGCCGACCCAAAAATGAAATAAAATGTTCATATTACAATGGAAATATTTCAAATATTACTACGTCCTGCTTGATATTATACATGTAGAATAAAATGTTTGAGTTCAAACTCAGACTTTTCAAAACGTTTTTTTTTGAGATTTTTAATGACAATATAGATTTAACAAATTATGAAAACTGTACTTATATTATTTGTACTTATTATATATATTATATATTAACACTAAATAATACATCGACTTATTCATTAAACCTAGATTAATCAGGTAAGCTAGGTATCTTCTAAACTTTTAAATTATTACTATCTAGTCGATTTAAATATCAAACTTCATATTTTTCCTGAAATGGAGCTATGTAAATATTGAAATGTAAGTGCATAAATATCTTTTTGAAGCGGTCACAGATTTGGAAGTCCATAAACAACGCCTCACCTGTTTTTACGGCCAATATTTGATGAACTAAAAATATAGTACGCATGATATTTTGAATGGGAAACAAACATTAGGAATAATGCGACGTTTGAATTTCTTTCAACACTTTATGGTTTTAAACAGACGTTTTAGAAAATTCATCAGCACAAAAAGACAGTATACTGGACAGTTGACAATGCATCATACCACACTAAACTTGCTTTGTTCTGTCTGTATTAAGGGGTTGCAAACATGCTAATTAGGTGGGTTAATTCGGGAGGCACAAATAATTAAACCATTTAAGGATTGAATCGATATTTGATGGTTTTCATTTGGGTATGGAAAACAGTTAGATTGTTTAAAGTGTGTGAAGCCTTTCACGCATAATTTAAACAATCCAACTGTTTTTCATACCCAAATGAAAACCATCAATTATCGATTCAATCCTTATATTTACACACATAAATACTCTTTCTAAAACAGAAATTATTAAAAGAATTCGTGATATTACGGCTTTAATAATAGGGATCTCTCAGCGTACTATTTGTGCACCCCATGGTTTTTATTTTATTTTATAACGCTTTAAGAGAGATATATGATAAGTTTCTTACTTATATTTGCCATCGTGTTCATGCTCATGCTAATTTTACTTCAGGTGATCTAGTCTCAGTTCGTCCATCGAGTACCTGTTAGCAATTAGCTTCTTATGGCTATATGTCAGTTTGCTTCATTGTCGTGGGATGGGTATTATTACGTGTTTGTTCGTTTGAGAACTTGAAAGGGGAAATGTAAGGTTGGTGCACCCTAGAACCTGGTTTAACTTCCCAGAATCAAAATGCTTTGCCACTGACCGCTCTAATGCGGTGACCCTCGGTTTCCATTCGCAATACTTTTATGTTGTGTGTGTGTGTGTGTGTGTGTTTAATTTATCATATCATAAACATATTCTCTTTTTACTCTGCTTTTTAATTACTGACGAGGCTTCGTTTCCTGAATGCGGCTTTTTCTGATATGCGTTTTTCACTTATTAAGGACAAAATCAGTCACACAAGTACACGTAGTTATCTGCTATACTTAGAAATCAGGCATTTGAAACATCTATTGCGATGTCCAGCAGTCTATCTAATTGACTGAACTTAACCCTATCATCCAATTCTATTTTCTTCAACAAACAAATTCGTAGCACCACTGCTTGCAAATTAGAAATTATATTTGAGAAAATATTCTTCACCGATAAAATATTTCAATCATCCGGTATTTGGGAAACTGAAAGGTTAATATCACATGATTTTATTAATTATATTTGATCACTGTGAACGAAACAAACTTATGGCATTAAGAAATGACAAATGCCACACAGAGCCATGGGCGCCAGTTTTAACCTTTTTCAATATTGAGTCAAAGGTTGTTATTCGATGAAAACAAATAAACACCTGGGCTTAAGGTTATAAAACTGAGTTTGGCCAATCAGATGCTTGAGATTTGAGACTGGTTTCCATGCTCAGTTTTATAACCTCGGGCACTGTGCACTGGGTACATTTTGTATTGCAACTTAAGGTGGTATCATTTGTTGTGGAAAGTTGACGTGGGTTGGATGTGTGAGATCCTAATTTCAAGAAAGTAAATTGTTTTGTTTTTCTGACTTCAAAGCTTCCTTTAGCTTGATTTAACATTGATACAGCATAAGTATGTTAAATGTCATGCAAAACTCAAAATAAAAGAGAAATATGTAGCAATTTCTTACATTGAAAACAGACTTTCTGTGGGAGTCCAAATTTCATATACTTCCACGTACTGTTGTGAACAATTACTGCCACAGGAAAACAGTCCATAACATGGTCAACAATATCATAGAAGATAATTTATTGAGCAACAGTAGAAATGTACCCCAAAAAAACACAACTACAGCATTCTCCAAGTGACTGTACTTATAATTTTACATACATAGTTGTTTAAAAGTTTATAAAGTAGAACTTCCCAGAATGCAAAGTATGGTGTACAATATAGGCCATTACTTTCGAGGTTTCTGTTAGCATTTCAAATAATGTAGGAATGTAAGAAATGTATTTCTACTAGTAGTGGAAGTGTTTTGAAATATTGAAGGCAAGGAAAAACATATTAATAGGTAAATTATGTACACAGACTTTCTCATGCATTGTAAAAATATTTCTCACCGATGAAAGATCGGTAACCAAATGTTTGAAGTCTGTGCTGTTCTAAACATGAAGTCTTGAAAATGTTGGGCTGAATAACTGACAGTGCTGTTTAGAAATTCACAATATTTTGAAACAGTTCTGTTTGTCAGACATTTGTGGAATACTTAAAAGTATTATTACTGCAATTTTAAAAAAGTTAAGATATATTTTAATAAAGTTAAGATATTGAATTAGGAAACGGCAGCCATTTTCCGCGACATAAGATAATTATGTGTGTCTAAGAATAATCATATGCACATGTATACAATTCGGCTCGACCGCTTGCCATGTTGAGTAAATGATCCGTTGGGTCGAGTGAAGCGTCCAAATCACTAGACCGACCGGGCGACTATTTTCAAAAATGCACATCTGTTTTCTTTGCAAAATTAAATATTTTCACTTTGTTCACAAAATACAATTTGATTTCTGGCATATTTGGCATATGTTCAGTATATTTGGAATGTTTCAAATGTAAAAGTAACAACAGCGATTTATTTTTATCCTCGACACTGGGTTTCCCAAATCAGAACGAGGCTGCAAGTGCCTTCATATCTCAAAATTTCGAAACAAATGAAATATTTTTTTAAAATGTAAGTGCGATTGTACGTTCTGTAAGGGCAAATGCACTTTTTCATCACTCGACCTACGCGAGTGGGTCCAAAAAATGTACACCTGTGATATGTAAACAATTCCTACATTCCAATGTATGTATAAACATGTTTATTTATAATTACATTATATTTGTTTAATTATAGTCGTTATGTTATTATTTGTCATTTACGTATTTTCGAGAATCGCTGACCACCCTTTCTTGGTGGACTTCCTAATTTTATTTTCTTAAATCGAATGGTCGAACATAACTAGAATAAATAAACAAATATAATATAATTATATTAATATGTTCATACATATATTGGAATGTACTAATTGTTTACATATCAGAGGTGTACATTTTTTGGACCCACTCGCCCTGGTTTAAACCCACACGGTAACAATTTGTTTTGCCACTGACCGTTCCAAGGCGGTAACCCCAAGGGTTCTCTATGTCGTTAATTGTTTATGGCGTCTTTGAACTGGCATACTTATCACAACATGCTCTCTTTTCCTATCTTCTTTTTCTCTTCGTGGGAAGGCAGTGTTTTGTGAGTGTGGCGATTCCTGATATGCATATTTCATTTTTTTACACTTTTCAAAAATACTCTTATTATAAAATTTATTTTATTTAGTCATAAATATTTCATGTGTTAACGGAAAATAAATACTCCAACCTTTACTTCAAAAGGCAGATAATTCAATAATAACATCGAAAGTTATGTCCTTTATTGTACACCAAACCTTGCATTCTGCAAAATTTATAAACAAACATGGATGCTAAATTATAGTGTGTAGTCGCTTTGAGAATGTTGTTTTTGTCGTTTCTGCTGTTGCTTAGTGGATAATATTCTAACACATTGTTGTCCTTATTATGGACTATCTTTCTGTGGTAGTAATTGTTGAAAAAAATGAAAGTATAGGAAGTTTGGACTCCCACAGAAAGACTGTTTTCAGGCTAAGAATTTACTATCTACAAATTTCAGTTTTATTTTGTTTTTGCATGACTTTATACACTCAAATGCTTAATAAATCATACGTGAAGCCACAAGAAGTTGAAAGCAAATGAACTTGTATGAAATCATGATTTCCAACACCCAACCCACTTCAGCTCTTTGATATCTCTTTAAATAGACTTATTTCAAGTGCCTCGAGAAAGAAAACAACCTTTTATTTGCATTAAACAAAGTAACTCAGTATTCTACAAAAGACCGGTGGTGACTTCACTAATCAGACTTCAGACATCACACTTCGTACTTCAGACTTCACACTTCATAAATAAATACTTTATGATTATTATAGCATCGTGTCTCATTATTCACACTTCAAACTTCACACTTCAAACTTCACACTTCAAACTTCACACTGCATACTTCACACTTCAAACTTCACACTTATAACTTCACATTTCAAACTTAACACTTCATACTGAACACTTCATACTTCACACTTCAAACTTCACACTTCAAGCTTCACACTTCATACTTCACACTTCATACTTCACAGGTCACACTTCATGCTTCGTGCTTCAACAAATCAATGTTCAATGTTCGAATGACGTCACACGATTTTCGCGCTTTTAGCAAAATAAATAGTTAGATCTAGGTCAAAACGTTTGGCTACTTATTGGTTTGTTACATGTAGGTTAAATATATACAATGCACATAAAGGATAGATTTTCATCAACTCTGTTTTGGTAGTCTCCAGGGCTTTGTTAAAAGGACTTTAATATAACAAAAAGCCTTTATTTGTTCTATATTTTTATTTAAACAATAAAACAATCTGCACTAAAATATTCCATAATCATTAAAGCCTTGAGGAGCCACGTTGCCTTTCCTTTTACTGCACTTCCAGAAAATAATATAGGCATTTCAACTGTCTCAGTATAATTTGGACTTCCAGTGTTAAGTCACAGAAGCTCATATTTGGTGGTTATTTCATGGATACATACTAGATTTATGTTACAGGAAATTGTGATTGTCAAAAAAGCTGCTGCAAGTGTGATAAAAAGGATGAATACTTACTGTGAATCGGCCCTTTTTATTGCCACATACTAGAATGACTTGCAAGCATGCAAAATATTTAGTGTGCTGCTAAAAGTAACATAAAACATTTGTTAACTTTTTCCAGTCTGTCACCGAATGTACTACTTACTGATAAATTACATTTATTTTTTTATCATTACAATCTGGTTTTACAATAATATATAATTGCTTGTGTTAATGACATGAATGATGGGAATTGTAATGGCAAAAATAGTCAGATTTGGAATAAAGTAGTTGTGTGTTTTAAATATCAGCTGTGCTACATGAATATAGTTGTTGTTCCCTCTGAATTCAGAAATTGTTATTGGGGAGATTTGACATGTATCGATCTCTGTTTGAATCGTAAGTTGCTTTGTTTAGATTGCAAGTTGATATATTTCCCTAATGGTTGGTTTTACAAAAAATGAGACTCTCAGTTGAATATTGTTGCCATTATTACCACTAATTTTGGTGTTTGTATGTTTTTTAATGTTAGAGACTATTTCGATTGTTCAATTTTTAAGTTAAATCTGGTAGAGGATGTTGTTCTGCTCAAAAGTACTTGAGCATTTTCTTGTCTTTTGTTATTGTTATTTTTGTTTGAATAATTTATAAATTAACTTCTGGTAAAAACCAGCACCTTTGTTTTCATATATTCTGTTTATAAACAAATGATTTTAGCAAAGTTCGGTAGGTTTTAGTCCACTGTGCACAAACAATATGTGTAATCTTCTGTTTATTTCCGCTTTGTGATGTTAAGTGACCTTGTAGAAAATTTAGAAGTGTGCATTAAGTATATACATCTTGATCACTTGTCTAAGAAGGAAATCTGATATTAAACCAGCATAAAATTGAAATCATTTCAAAGAAATTTAATGTTGTGAATTATTCAACTATTTATCCCCAACATGTCTGGATTCCCCCTTTGGGAATTTCACAGTCAATACTCATCTTAAAGTACATAAATATCGTATGGTTTATACTAGAAGTGTCAGTTGTCACCGTTTTAATCCTCAAAAGTACTCCATAACATGACATATGTTTTATTTTATTAAAAAAGAACAAAGAATTTTGTAGACACATTTTGTATAGAGAGTGGGTTTGGAAAAGAGTTGACATACATGTATAATTATTTTTTTAACAAGTGTTAAACATTATTATACGTTTAAATAAGCAGATTATTGCATGTTATGGTTTAAGGTCTTGACTGTATTAAAACCATATTTGAAAATCCTTTTGTTTTGTTTTTTAATAACAATGCCTTATAAAAGAGATAAAGAAGACATCAAAGGTTTTACTTCATTAATGATACCAGTCCCACGTTTCATGAAATCCAGAAAGGATGTGGCCCAGGATGCTTCCCTCAGCTGAACTGAGGATGTTTCTAATATATACTCGGCAAAAGTAAAACTTATCCACTTTAAAATTAGAAAACGAACATTCAAATTATTTCTTTGAAATAATATGCATTTCCATAGTTTATGTTATTGCAAAGAAATAAAAATTTCTTAAAAATGTATAGTCACGACTTGGTTATCTGTTCTTTTTTTATAACAACGGTTTCAGGAAGAAGTAGGTGGTTCTAAAAATATTCATGTTTATTAAAAAATCATTTTTTTAGGTTCTTGTGGTTCATAAAATCACAAAACATTTGTTTATAAAACAAGTAGTGCTCCATAAACAGTGCTAGAAATGTAAAACATCCAATTACCTCCTTTTCTATTCAAAGTACTGTGTTTTAAAATCCTTTATTAATTGTTATTTAGTCGCTCAGTTCTTTGTGTGGAAAACGAGCAATTTAACTAAAAAAACAACTGAAATGTAATAATAAAACACTATTCTGTGTGTACCGTATTACCTTAATGAGAATGTAAGCATAAAAGTGGATATTTCTTATTTTTGCTCAGTAACGTAAGATTTAAGCTGGCAGGTGATTTATGGAACACTGAGAATTGAAAATGACGCAGTTTGAATGTGGTCTAAAATATGAAATATTGTTTAGATATGATTTTGTTTAGTACTCCAGTAAGAACACCTCAATACTTTTTAGAAGCAATGCTAGCTGTCATTTCATTCATAGCGCAACTGAAGACAAACTTGATTTAAAAAAGAAACAGCAGCAAACAAACAATAACCTAGTCAGTGTTAAAAGCTCTCTAGAGCATATGTTATTTGTTTATAATCCGATTCTACTTAAATAAAATTTACGGGACTTGACTTGATTAGGAAAACAGTATCCTTAATTGAGCTAAGAGCAGCTGTTGCAATGGCGCAGGAGTTTCATCAATGTTTTATCAAACTTAAGAAAGCACGGTTTAACATTACTGTAACATTAAATGTTAACGGAGTGACCTATAACGACAGGGGTCATCAATGTGGTGTCATTTAACGTCACGTCCCCCCTTGTCCTAACCCAAATTAAAAACGATTAATAGTAAAGTGCTCCGCTAACTGAGCTACCGCAGCGGTTCTTAATGGCCTCCTAGTCCATCATGCCAAAATGCTTGTCACTTTTAAAAATAGTGGTTTCAAGGGCTACAGGGATCATTTACAGACCGAGACCAATTATCGAGTTTTACAGCGTAAAATGTCACCTCGCGACATCTGACTGTGATCTCACTAAAAAAGCCGAAGGCCTCGACCAATGTACCTACGAACTGCACAGAAAATTGGAGGAAGCATTTTTAAGTCGTCAAGCTGAAACACAATTACTTACAAACGATAAGCTGAGGAACGACTTGCACCAAAAAGTATACGTCCTTCTGGAGCACAAAATTGACCAAATATTCAACAGACAGTTTTTTTTGTGTTAATCACATTTTTAAGAGTTTTCACTTTGTCTTACAAGTTGGACTTACACAGGGCGGATGTGACAAACTTTAAAAGTGATATATTTTTGAATAGGTGTTTTCATAGTACTCGTATCTTTATATTCAAGTTTCAATTACGCATATCTTGTAATATAAAAATATATTGTAGGCATTTCACAGTTGGGTATTTAAACACGCTATAAAATATGGCAAATTTGAGTCGATCTTCAGAAAATTAAGCAGTATTATGTTGGGTTTTAGTATTTACCGAGTCAAAATGGAAAATACATGTTCAAGAATGTAGTCTCTGGAAAGGTTTTAACTTCTACCTAGTAACAAGTACAATGTATATGAAACCATTTAGATCAACACATGTCAGCTGGTAGTAATTACCAAATTGGTAACTATTTTGAGTTTGAATATATTTATAGAGAGGATGAAAGCTGGATATGTAAACAGTGATTACAAAATAATACTTTTAATCATTTATTTTCAACATTCAAAAGGACACAATCATTTTGCATGGGTTGTCTATTTTCACATTCAGATCACGCCCTTTGTGATATATCTTTGCGCCCCTTAACTTCGCCCGTGACAGATCCTGCGATTCATCAATGGCGGACATTAGTTTTTTTTTATAAACAGTGGAATAAAATGACAATATGTGTTCTGTCTATTTTCTATATTATTATTTAATATATTTTTGTATTCACAGAAAATCTCGAAGCTTCGATATAACCTCTATGTAGAGATCAAATGCTTCTTCCGTGGAAGATGGCAACGTCGGGTTTACTAGCAGGACAAATCTGCAGAATTCAGGAAAGCACCCTTCTAGATTTAATGGTTTGGAATACAACTCTATAAACACATTAATTTCGTCTTCATTAACGTTGTGACTGTAACTTGAAGTGTTATACAATTCTGGTAAGTTATACGTAATATCAGGCTTTCCTAGTGGTCCATTATTTTTTAGCTCGACTATTCGAAGAATAGGGGAGCTATCCTACTCGCCCCGATGTCGGCGTCGGCGTCGGCATCGGCGTCGGCGTCCGTTAAACAAAAAATGCACTTTGGTCCATTACTTGAAAACTACTTATGATATCAACTTGAAACTTGGAATATATATTCACCATCAAATTCTACATCATTACCAACAACACCCATAACTCTGCTACAAATATTTTTCAAGTTATGCCCCTTTTTCACTTAAATTTTGCGTTAAGGAAAATATGCACTTTGGTCCATAACTTATAAACTACTTGAGATATCAACTTGAAACTTGGAATATATATTCACCATCAAATTCTACATCATTACCAATAAGACCCATAACTCTGCTGTCAATATATTTCAAGTTATGCCCCTTTTTTCTTATATTTTGTGTTAAGCAAAATATGCATTTTGCCCCTAACTTTAAAACTACTTGAGATATTGCCTTGAAACTTGAAATATATTTTCACCATCAAAATCTACATCATAACCAACAAGACCCATAACCCTTCTTCCAATATTTTTCGCTTACATTTTGTGTTAAGCAAAATATACAGTCGGCCCTTAACTTCGTTATGAATGGAGGGATTTCAAAATAACTTGGCACAAATGTTCACCATGAGAAGGCGGTGTGTCGCGTACAATACCCATGCCTGTAGGTCCAAGGTCAAGGTCACTGTTACTAAAAATAGAATTTTCTTGCAAAATCGTGTCCGCTCTGTAACTTTGTTATTTCTCATTGGGTTTTTAAATAACTTGGTATAATTGTTCACCATATCAAGACGGTGTGTCACGTACATGCCCAAGCCTTTAGGTCAATGGTCAAGGTCACTGTTACTAAAAATAGAATTTTCTTGTCTAGGCTGTTACTTTGTTATGAATGGAGGGATTTCAAAATATCTTGGCACAAATGTTCACCATGACAAGGCGGTGTGTCCGCACAATACCCATGCCTGTAGATCCAAGGTCAAGGTCACTGTTACTAAAAATAGAATTTTCTTGTCCAGGCTGTAACTTTGTTATGAATGGAAGGATTTCAAAATAACTTGACACAAATGTTCACCATAACAGGGCGGTGTGTCACGTACCATGCCCATGCCTGTAGGTCAAAGGTCAAGGTCATTGTTACTAAAAATAGAATTATCTTGTCCTGGCTGTTACTTTGTTATAAATGGAGGGATTTCAAAATAACTTTGCACAAATGTTCATGAAAAGGCAGTGTGTCCGCACAATACCCAAGCCTGAAGGTCCAAGGTCAAGGTCACTGTTACTAAAAATAGAATTTTCTTGTCCAGGCTGTAACTTCATTATAAATGGAGGGATTTCAAAAAAACTTGACACAAATGTTCACCATGAAAGGGCAGTGTATCGCGTATTATTCCCATCATACCACTTGAGTGTCTGAAAATGATGCATAGCGGGGCATCCGTGTCCTATGGACACATTTCTAGTTTCACTTATATTTTCACTTAAGTGCACTTCATCGATAACTTTGCAAATACTTAAGGTATCAACTTCAAACTACCATTATATTTTCATTTCAGTTCTTTTTCTGTAACATTACTGAAGTGATTGATATTTGACTAAAAGTAAATGTCTCTAATAAAAAATTACTAACAAGTTTTCTAACAAATTCAGAAATATTTCATAGTTATTTCCCTATTCGTTTAATATTTATGGTACATTTAGGAATTATTTCTGTTATTTGAAAAGAATTTCTCCCGTACCATTCACTTGTTAATATTTTCCTGATTGCACATGAATGTATGGCCATAGTTGTTATTGTTTTAATCTTCAAATTGCATTTGTTTCAAATGATTCGAATAGTCGAGCATGCTGTCTCCTCTGACAGCTCTTGTTCACAATTACGTAAAATCTTCCAAAAGGGAAGTCAGTTATATAATTTATAAATAATATACACTCTTTATTATCGAATTTTCGAAGACTTGTTCTTTTTCAAGAAAAATACAGAAATTATTCCGTTTTAAGTAACATCCATGTTGAAAGCGTATTGTTGTTTGATGTTTCCCAGGGCGACAAATAATGTCATGATCTTTCTCCACTTCCGCCGTCCAGTTTAGCCTAATTCCATCCGGAATTTTATAATTATTCACACATATTTCAAGAAAAACCCTATGATAGTTGTATCTTGCTCTTTTTTCCTTTGATCGCCTCAGTTGTAGAAATATTTCTGTATCCATCTCCAGGAGTGGTAATGATATCACAATTACGTAAAATCTTCCAAAAGGTAAGTCAATTATATAATTTATAAATAATATACACTCTTTATTATCGAATTTTCTAACACTTTTTTTTCAAGACAAATACAGACATTATTCCGTTTAAGTCGCCCTGGGAAACATCAAACAACAATACGCTTTCACTGACACTCAAAGTCTTTGAAAAATATCCCCATCACAGTAAAAATTGTTGTCTCTCACGTCTTTGAAAAAATTGATCCAAAAGTCAAGACATTGACGTCGTAACATGCTCCACATTGATTCTATTCTTTGATTGGAGGTACTTTTACCGCGAATAAAGCTCTTTTCTGCTCAATGATCATCATTGTGATTATACCGAAAATATATCTGAAGCAGACGAACCGTTGTATTTTCTGTGCCCATGTCACTACGTATCATTGCTGGAACCCCGCAACCACTGTTCTTTATAGCCTGCAGAAAATACCGCGAGATTATTTTGGGATTGTTTTTTCTTTGACCCACTGCAAGCCACAGAATTTTTCGATTAAATCCATCTACTGCTCCATGAATCGCAAATCCAAAAGGGTTTATTTTGTCATAACCGTCTATATGCCAAATGAAGTCCGAACCAGGACAGCAATATTGACGACGAAGTAAGCGCTTAGCCTTTCTTCTTTTCATATCCTTTGGGCAAGCCAGTCACATTAAGCGTAGTACTGCTGATCTACGGACATGTACACCATACACCGTCTTCAATCTTTTCCACATTGTTTTATACCCTAAGCAACGACCACTTCCAGAACATTCTTTTAAAATGGCACTGATAATAATTTCAATTGGAGACTCCGAGACTCTTCTTTGTAAGTCCATCCGCTTCAACAGCCTTTTTAAATGTCTATAACTTATACGAAATCCATTAATATAGATCAGAGCGGCAAAAATTTCCTTGTTTCTGTAGCCAAGAGAGAAGTAATGCTTAGGTCCATTTTTTATTGACACGAATGCTCGCTTCGTTCGCCGACAGGAAACGCAGCATATACATGGCAGATAATCGAACTCAGTATTGTGACCTGAAAATTAAAAAAGAAGCGTTTTGAAGTTTTAACTTTGTAAGAAAATTTGAACCACGAATAGATTGTTTTTAGGGAGAAAAACAACAAACAACTTAATTTTATTTTAAATATTTTTCGTGTTGACAATAAAAATCTTTATTTTATTCATTTTAGGACAGTGTTTTCTAAAAAGTTAAATTTGTCATGCAGCGATTGTTTTTATGATATATTTCATTGTCAAAACAATGTTCTTGTTACAGTTATCACGTTAAGATTATATGGTTTTCAGTTATTTTATCGTTTGGAACCCCATTTGATGTAACATTAATAAATATTATAAATAAATGAATAACAACGCATCAGGAAATTTGTTAACAATATTAGAACAGTTCCAAAAATTACACCGGTATAAAAAAACTTACCATAACGCTAAAATTCTTGGAAGCCATGAAGTAGGAAATTTGGTCATTCACTAAGGTTAAACCGGTAAAGTGCGCCTTTATGCAATAACAACCTGATGACATCAAGTCACGTGATTGACAAAATCGCGAAGAGTGAAGTTTGAAGTGTGAAGTATGAAGTGTGAAGTATGAAGTGTGAAGTATGAAGTTTGAAGTGTGAAGATGAAGTTTGAAGTGTGAAGTATGAAGTGTGAAGTATGAGGTGTGAAGTTTGAAGTGTGAAGTATGAAGTGTAAAGTGTGAAGTATGAAGTGTGAAGTATGAAGTGTGAAGTCTGAAGTCTGAAATGAAATGGGATGTCTGAAGTGCGAAGTGTGAAGTATGAATGTTGAAGTCACCACCGGTCTTTCGTAGTATTCTGCAGTGGTACTTTCGAATTGGTTCTGTTTTTTATATACGATGCCTTTCGTCTTTATCTGAAAACAAATAGGTCACGTTTCCGGCTTGTGTGCACGTATATTATCCGAAATATGCAGGATAACATGTCAGGAAACGAACTAAAATCAATTCTTA